>CANYBF010832574.1:0-27642 GCA_948192965.1 Dalechampia spathulata
GAGATATGTTTGAGTATTATGATTGAAAAAAAAATTTTAATTGGCATGTTTGGTATATTATGGAACGATGGGTTATTTTGTGATTGTTTTCCCTTGTAATGAAATTTTGGAACTCGAGAGTGGAGTTT
The DNA here is from genome assembly GCA_948192965.1 of Dalechampia spathulata. Classification (NCBI taxonomy): domain Eukaryota; kingdom Viridiplantae; phylum Streptophyta; class Magnoliopsida; order Malpighiales; family Euphorbiaceae; genus Dalechampia; species Dalechampia spathulata. The sequence continues at coordinate 129 of CANYBF010832574.1, forward strand.
CAGGGTTTCATTATGGGACATGTTGCTACATGAGGTGTGACATATAAGGAAATGCCTAGACTTGATCCTAAGGTCGTGGTTCATCACTTGTCAATCAAAAAAGGGGGCAAAGGTGATTAAATAAGTTCAAAGAAAGTTTCAACCAGAATTACTTCCACAAATTGAGGCTGAAGTCAATAAGTTGATTGATGTTGGCTTTATTAAAGAAGTCAAATACCCAACTTAGATTTCAAATATTGTTCCAGTAAGAAAGAAGAATGGATAACTTTGAATCTGTATAGACTTTTGTAACCTTAATAATGCTTGCCCAAAGGATGATTTTTCATTACCTCTAATTAAGATCATGATTGACTCTACAACGGGTTATGAGAGGTCATTATACCTTAATGGATTGTCTGGATACAATCAAATTCCTATGGCAGTAGAAGATGCTAAAGCTACAGCTTTTCATACTCCAAAAGGAATCTATTGCTACAAAGTCATGCCTTTTGGATTGAAAAATGCAGGTGCAACATACCAACGGGCTATGCAAAAAATCTTCGATGACATGCTTCATAAAAATGTTGAATGTTATATGAATGATCTTGTGGTAAAATCAAGGAAGGTTACTGATCATTTGCAAGACTTACGATAAGTATTCGAGCGTCTTCAAAAATATAATTTAAAGATGAATCTTTTAAAGTGTGCATTTGGGGTATCTACTGGAAAGTTTCTTAGCTTTGTGGTTAGGCATCAAGGGATCGAGGTTGATCAATCTAAAATTGATGCCATCTTAAAGATGCCCGAACCAAGAAACATTCATGAATTGAAGAGCCTCCAAGGAAAATTGGCCTATATTAGAAGGTTCATCTCAAATTTGGCTGGAAGGTGTCAACCTTTTAGTCACTTAATGAAAAAAGATGTTCCTTTTAAATGGGATAAAGCATGTGCTAATGCCTTCAATAGCTTGAAAGCTTATCTTCTGAACCTACCCATGTTAAATGCACCGATAGTCAGATGGCCTCTCATTTTATATACATCAGCAAATGATCAATTTTTAGGGGTTTTGTTAGCTCAGAAAAATGATGAAGGAAAGGAGGGTGCACTTTACTACCTTAGTAGAATGATGAATGGAGCAGAATTAAATTATTCTCTTATTAAGAAGATATGCTTAGCCTTAATGTTTGTAACTAAAAAATTAAGGCATTATCTACAAGCTCATACTACATATTTAACTTCGAAGGCAGATCCTATCAAGTACATCTTATCAAGATCTATCCTCTCAAGAAGATTAGCTAAATGGACAATCTTGTTACAAGAATTTGAGATTGTCTATGTGCCTCAAAAGGCAGTTAAAGGCCAAGTTTTTGCTGATTTTCTAGCTGATCATCCAATTCCTGATCATTGGGAGTTTTTTGATGATCTTCCTGATGAAGAAATTTTATTTATAGAAGTTCCAAAACCTTGGAGGATGTTCTTTGATGGAGCAGCCAAGCGAGAGGGGGCAGGAGCTGGGGTTGTTTTCCTTAGTCCTGAAGGTGAAGTTCTTCCATTTTCATTTACCCTTAAAGAAAAATGCTCAAATAATATGGCAGAGTATCAGGCCTTGAACCTTGGATTGGAAATGGCGATTAACATGGAGATCTCAAATATTGAAGTATTTGGAGATTCAAAGTTGATTGTCAATCAAGTACTCTCGTGGTATGAAGTAAAGAAAGCTGATCTATTACCTTATTATGAGTATGCTTCAAAGCTGCTTAATCAATTTGATAGCTTCTCAATCAAGCATATGCCATCGACATTATCATTACCAAATAGTGCAATTGAAGTCCCTGTATGTGAAAGATGGATTGTGCCATCAACACTTCAACTTGAAAATGAAGGTGAAAAAGAGATGGTGAATCATATTGCTGTATATGAGACTGACAAAGAAGATTGGCAACAACCACTTATTGATTATTTAGAGCATGGAAAGCTACCTCAAGATGCACACCATAAAAATAAAGTCAGGAGGTGAGCTTTAAGATTCATTTACTATAAGGGAACTCTTTATAGGCATTCCTTTGATAGCATCTTCTTGCGTTGCCTTAGGGAAAATGAAGCTGCTAAGGCTGTGCAAGAAGCACACTCAAGGGTGTGTGGGGCTCATCAAACTGGTCCAAAGCTTCACTTTCAAATTAAAAAGATGGGTTATTATTGGCCTACAATGGTGAAAGATTGCATGGAATATGCTAAAAGATGTCAAGAGTGCCAATTTCATGTAAATGTGATATGCCAACCTCTAAAACCACTTCATCTGACTATTACATCTTGGCCTTTTGATGCTTGGGGACTTGATGTGGTAGGGCCTTTACCAAAAAGGTCAGGTGGTCATATTTACATCTTGGCTACGACAGACTATTTCTCTAAATGGGCTGAAGCTATAGCATGTAAAGAAGTGAAAGGGGAGACAGTTGCAAGCTTCATTCGAACAAATATCATTTACCGGTATGGTGTGCCTCGATACATTATAACGGATAATGGTAGGCCATTTTATAACAAGATTATGGATAAGTTATGCAAGCGGTTTAACTTCAAGCAGTATTGCTCTTCAATGTATAATGTGCCAGCCAATGGACTTGCTAAAGCTTTCAATAAAACTTTATATAATCTCTTTAAGAAGATTACAAGTCAATTAAAAAATGATTGTTATGAAAGAATGGGAGAAGCTTTATTGGCTTATTGAACTACATACTGAACACCTACATAAGCAATTCTATATTCATTTGTTTATCGTGTGGAGGCTGTACTGCCTCTTAAGCAACAAATCCCATCCTTAAGGATAGCGGTTCAAGAAAGACTCTCAAATGAAGATAATATTTGATTACGCCTTCAAGAGTTGGAAGCTTTAAATGAAATGCATCTGGATGCACAACAACGCTTAGAATGTTATCAAGCTAGGTTATTAAGAGCATTCAACAAAAAAGTAAGACCATGATATTTTCAAGTGGGAGATCTTGTTCTTGCCATAAGAAGGCCAATCATCGTGTCTCAACGTATGGGCAATAAGTTCTTATCAAATTGGGATGGACCATATGTTGTATAGGAAGTCTATTCAAATTATGCATACAAGATTGTTGATAAAGATGGAGTGTGTATTGGATAAATCAATGGCAAATTTTTAAAGAGGTACTATGCTTAGAGTTCAACCTTGCTCCTGGCCTGCATGAGCTAAAACTGTTCATGGCAAACCAAATAAAAAATTCATTGTAATTGAATTACGTTTGACTTGATCCTTCTTATGAAGGTACATAGGCAGCTTAGTAATATGCTAAGTTCAGTCATATAAATCAAAAAAAAACTTAGTATTATGCTAAATGAAATAAAATATATATCCAAGTGATGTATATATAAAAAAAGAATGTTTATTAATGAAAAAAATGAATATTCTATTACAAAGAGAAAATGGAACTTATGGTTTCCATACAAAATCTCTTAAGTTAACTCTTTCTGCCCCTAATACATTCCTAAGTTGTTGCAAAGATTCTTCTTCAGCTGGATCTTGGAAAGGAGTATTCTCTACAACTAATTTTTCTTCCTCATTGTTGGTTATATTTGCTTATACATCAAGGACTTCCTTCTCTGCATCACTTAAAGAGAGTTTAAGCCTTTCTTTCTTTACATGAAGTCTTTGAATCTCATTGTGAATCTTAACCAAATCATCCTCAATTAAGCTATGCTTCTTAAAAGCTTCAACTTCAAGAGATCTTGCATTGTCTAATCTCTTAGAAATTTCTCCAAGTTTCTTTAAATGAGACTCCTTTGATAACTTAGAAGCTAAGGAAGACTCCTTTTCATGAAGATTGTTGATTTTCTGAATATAGTCTTCAAGATGCCTCTTGGGAATTGAAACATCAATCTTCTCAACTTGCTGAATCTTATTCAAGACAGTAAGAACTTTATTGGCAAATAAGCAAACTTCACAGAAAGGTGCATTTGTGATCTTCAAGCATAAGTCCATCCATGTAGAGGCAGCTACATTGCGATGATGCCTTTGTAGGAAGTCATCTCCATAAAATTGAGAAAGTGTAGAAGAGGCAGCATGAGTAGCTTTCTCTTGCCTTTGCTCTACAGGCTCAACTTCTTTAGTAGTTTCTATGGCAACAGTGGGGGCATAGTTTACTCAAGGTAATTCTTGTTCCAAGTTTCCCTAAAAAAAAAACCAAGTTCAAAAGAAAAATTACCACAAGATTGTTGAAAAATGAAGAAGAAGGGATGTCATCTAGTAAGGCTAAATCAATTTGTGAAGCCTCATTAGTCTTATGAGTCTTTGGTCTCTTCCAGCAATGATCAGAGCTTGACTCAAATTCATCCTTATCAAGTCCAGCATACCTTGGGATAGCTCTTCTATGAAGCCTCATATCTAGGAAATGTCTGTGAGGATTGGAATCACCACTACCCTCTCAATTAGGTGCTCCCATAAGAGTCTTATCCTTTGGTGTATTCTTGTAGGGAAGGCCAAGAACTAAGTTTTATTGAGGTCTTGAAGTTAGAGGATTTGTCAGGATAGCTTCATGATTGGGTCTCTTGTGAACTCTAACTGGATTAAGCTCATCCTGTTTAGTAATAGAAAAAGTTTAAGACCACTCCTCAGACTACCACTTAACATAGTTTTGAGTCGCATAAAAAGGCTCCCTTAGGACTTTGGAAGACACTACTGTCTTTGATTGACTCCTGAGACTTGTTAAAGACTTCCAGAATTGTAGGAATTCCTTCAAAGTAGGTTATCTTATTGGCTTTCAAAGATCATCAGGGATATCTTGGGTAAAGAAAAAATGCCTGCTAAATCTGGTAGGGCAATATGCTTGAATATAAAACATGTCCCTGCAACGAAAAGTCAGATAGCCAGAGCGAAGACTGATAATGTATTCAATCCAGTTGAATGGACCATCACAAAAGCATCATTATCAATGATGGTTGTTTCTTAAGGTGGAAAGATCATATGTTTGGTCTCAAATTGACCTTCCTTGAAAAGGTCCTCCACTTCATGATCTTTGAAGAAGAAAGCCATTCTTAAGCCTCCATAACAAGTCATGCGAGCTGGACTTGCATTTTTCCCTTCAAAGAAGTGAGTATCATACCTATCTGCTAACCAACCATAGACATAGTGAATTGGGAAGCAAACACCACAAGAGTTCAAGTTGGTAGAGTTAGAAATTTTACTCAATCCATGATAGATGCTGGCTAAGACTGGAATGGTTAAGCAAAAGCTATCTTCTATAGCCATCATGCTTGCAACTTTAAAAGCACTGGGGTGGATGAGATTTAAAACTCCATAGGGCAGTACAAATTTACATAGCCAACAAGAAAGAAAAGTGGCTAAGTAAATCTCATCTTGTAAAGCGCAATCCTTGATGCTAAGAAGAATAAAGGAACGTTGTCATGCTTCATTTTGAGGTAATGCCTTACCAATTATTCTAGATGGGCAGAATGTCTTCTTTGAAGCTGAAGTTCTTTTCAAATAATCTTTTCTTGGAGGTTCAACATATCTGACAGCTCCATGAAACTAAAATTTGATCCAGTCATCAATCTTTACTTGGTGTTGGTCATTAGCAAGCTTGTGATAAGCATGAAACAAGTATTGGCAACTTGGTGGAAAAAATTCATTGCCACCATTAGAGCCTACAAGTTCTTCAGCGGAAGGTATAGCTTCATCATAGAAGGTGCCTGAAATAGGAAGTTTGCTTAAAGAATGCAAATCCTAAAGTGAAATTGAATCTTCTCCAAGAGGCAGGTAGAGAGTGTTGCTTAATGGACTCCAATGCTCACAGAAGTATTGCATGATGCTAGCAGACTTATAATAAATGAAAAGTGATGCAAAAATAGCATCATAAATACGAGCTTGTATGAGCAATGTCTTATTTACTACAAGAATATCTTCAAGCCACTCCCAATAGCATGGAGAATATGAGAATTCATTGCCAACCTTAAAGGTGGATGACCATGATACATCTTTGAGGGCAATGCACTCTTTCAACAAGGACAGGTTGTCAGAAGAACTTCTCTCAGACTTGAATGGAGACTTCAAAAGCAAACAAGTTGACTTAATGACGTCTTGGCTTGAGTTGGTAGATTCATGAGAAGCTTTCTCTGACCAAGTTGATAAAAAATGGAACCATCATCGTTGAAGGCCATGATGGAGCAAAACACCCAATGACAGGAGTTTGGACATGTAAAATTATGTTCAATTGCATATGGTTGCTTTTGACTTCCGAAATCTTGATACATGATCATCGCTTTTTGTCAAGGTTAGCTATCAAGGCTTGTCAAATCTTTAAATTGCTTGAGTCTTAGATCTTGAGTCTTGAATAATCATAAGAATCAGGTCACCCCAAGATAATTGACTAAATTTATAGTAAAGTCATCTTATCGGTTGATTGCTTATGATATATTGATCGGATAATTCCTAGGAAAGACTGTAAAATAATCTCCTTAAATAGAATTACCTTTCCAAATAAATTCCCAGAAAATCTGGAAGGGTCACAAGTGGTCCTACTTAAAATCCAATTTTCTTAGACATAATTTATTCGTATAATATAATACGATAATCAAATCACCCTAAAACAATGTCAAATTGTTTTACCGGTTTGATTATTCATAAAAAATCAAGTAGTCTTGGAGGTATTTGCCTTGATGATAGTTGAATCTTCAAGTATCTTGAATCTCTTCAATTTTTTTTTACGATAATTAAGTCACCCTAAAATAATATCAAATTGTTTTACTGGTTCAATTATTCATAAAAAAAATCATGTAGTCTTGAAGGTATTTGCCTTGATGATAGTTGAATCTTCAAGTATCTTAAATCTCTTCAATTTTTTTACGATAATCAAGTCACCCTAAAACAATATCAAATTGTTTTACCAGTTCAATTATTTGTAAAAAAAAATTGAATAGTCTTGAAGATGATTGCCTTAGTGGTAGTTGAATCTTAAAGTATCTTGAATCTCTTCAATTTTTTTTTACAATAATCAAGTCACCCTAAAACAATATCAAATTGTTTTACCGGTTCAATTATTCATTAAAAAATCAAGTAGTCTTGAAGATAATCGCCTTGATGGTAGTTGAATCTTCAAGTATCTTGAATCTCTTCAATTTTTTTATGATAATCAAGTCACCCTAAAACAATATCAAATTGTTTTATCGGTTCAATTATTCATAAAAAAAAATCAAGTAGCCTTGAAGGTGATTGCCTTTATGATAGTTGAATCTTCAAGTATCTTGAATTTTTTGAAATTTGAAGTTGATCACCTTGATGGAGATGGTTGATAGTTGAATCTTCAAGTGTCTTGAATTTCTTGAAATTTGAAATTGATCACCTTGATGGAGATGGTTGATAGTTGAATCTTCAAGTGTCTTGAATTTCTTGAGTGTAGTTGATCGCTTGATGGAAATGGTTGAATGACACTTTTGACTTTAAAACAATGCAATGATCCAAGTGCAATCTTAAAAAAAAATGTTATTAGCCTTCTTGTAAAATAAATAACAAAAAAAATAAAAAAAGAAAAAAAAGAAGAAAAATCTCATTTTAAAGAGATACCAAAAGGAGGAAGAGAGGAATGGTGTTGAAGTGTGAAAAATAGGATGCTCCAGGTATCTATTTATAGTGATGGAACAAGTTCGAATTGAATTAGGATTAGGGTTCAAATTCTACTATGATAGGGATAAAGATCGCTTATCATATTTAATTTAGATTTTAAAATTATCAAAAATCCTAATTGGATTAAATGATAATTTTAAGTTTTAATCCTAATTATTTTCAAGCTATATCAAATATTATTCTTTAATAATATTTGTTTGGAATAAAGATGTTATTTATTGTCAAATTATATTAAATTTTAATTTAATATTAATTTGGAAATCAAAAAATAAAAAAAAGTCACAGCAAAAAGACATTTCTTGCGCCACCCTTTGATATTTATTTTCAAATTATATTTTATTTAATATTATAAAAAAATAAAAAAATAAAAAAAAATAAAAAATAAAAAATAAAAAATAAAAAATAAAAAATAAAAAATAAAAAATAAAAAATAAAAAATAAAAAATAAATAAAAAAAGTCACTACCATATATTAAAAAAAATATATTTGGCTCCATATTATTTATAAATGTCTAAAATTAATTTAAGATATATTCATTTAAATAAATTAATGAATAAATCTCGAGAGGGCATTTGTAGATATAAAAAAATTCAAATTATTTTCTAGATCAATTAAATATATTTTTCATCTATGAAATTAATTAGATTAAATAATTATCTTAATCTAATAAATTAAATAGATTTTAAACCAGTCAAAATTATTCAGTTTATTATCTAAATTTAAATTATTTTAATAGTAAGATAAATACTATTAAAATAATAAATAAATGAAGGGATAATTGTTTTGAAGTGAAGATGAAGGTTAAATCTGTTAATTTCATTCTCCTTCAAATCGTTATAAATAGGAGGCATCCCTTCATTCCAAAAAACATATTTTGGAAGCCAGAAACTAGAAGCAACAAGAAGCTCACAAGCTACAAGCTCTCCAAACCTTCAAGACTTCAAAGTGTTCTTTAAGATCAAAGGTATTCTTCAAGTTCATACAGGCGTTCAAGGAGTCCATCAAGGTATTCATTAAGTTTATTAAGGTGTTCTTCCTTTAAAGGTAAAATTTGATTAAAGATCAAGCCTCCTAAAGCACTTGAATCATGTTCTTCATAAAAAATCAAGTTTAATTCAAGATCAAGTTACAAAAGCCCTTGAATCAAGTTTTTGCTTCGAAATTTGAATCGGAGGATTTAAATTCTTTGTTATAGAATTTTATATTAGAGATTGTAACATACTTCAAATTAATAAAATGATTTGTTGTTCAATTTCTAATTCAATTCATTTTGTTTTATAGATTTTGAGTACTACATACCTTTTACATGATGGAAAAGGAGAAAATCCCTATTTTATAGTATTTTTGAAAGTATTTATTAAGTTACGATGATTTGTAGTGATTTATAATTTTGCCATCAATAAAATTATTGACCCATTTAATAAATTTTTTTATGGATAAATTATATAAATATTATATTATAATTTTTAAATTTAAAAATCTCAAAAAATTTAAATTTATTAAATATATGTCAGATTTAGTCAATAAATAAATAAATATCAATGCTTTCCTTAATTAAATTATATAATTTTAATTAAATAATATAATCTTAAACACTTAGTCATTATTTCTACCATCATCACTGGTAGCCACTACTAGTTGCTGATTTATTAAATCTTCGTAAAAAATACAATAACTAAAAAAATAAAAAAGATAAATAAAAAATAAAATTCAAAACAAAATATCAATTACAAACAAATAATACAATTTTTTATTTGTAAAATATATCATTCAATTTTTTTATATTTTAATACTTGGACAATTTTAAAAAATACATGTATTTACCTTTATATACCATATAATATATATGATAGATAAATATATTTCTCATGTCCTATACTACAAGGTATATGTATTTTATCTACCATATATAATATATGATATGTATTAGTAAATAAATTTATTTATCATATATATCATGTTATATATATATTTATAAATATATTTATTGATCATAGATATAATATGATATGTACTAGTAAATACATTTATTTATCATATATATTGTGTTATATATATATTAGTAAATGCATTTATCAACTATATATATCATATTGTATATATTTGTAAATACATTTATTGACCATAGATATCATATGATATATACAAGTAAATACATTTATTTACTATATATATCATATTGTATATACATTAGTAAATATATTTATCTACCATATATATCATTTGATATATAACTGTAAATACATTTATTTATCATATATATTGTACGATGTATAAAGGTAAATATATGTATTTTTTCAGAATTATATATCAATGAAAAACACATAAATTGTAAACAATGAATAATATTTCAAATCAAAATAGTGATAATTAAAAATAATAGTATCAAAAAAAGGTAATATATCTAATATATTTTTATTTGTATAAAAATAATAATAAAAAAGAAAAAAGAATAATAAATAGAAAATAATAGAAAAGAAGGAGGAGGAAAGAGATAACGGTTGTCAATAATGATGGCGATGGCCGCGTGACAATGGTAGCATCGTGACAACATCAACGATCACGATAATAAGAACAATTTTGGAGGTAGTTAAAATTTTTTATGATGATGGTTAGAGTTTTTTAAGTAGAAGAAGTAGAATAAAATAGCGGTTGTTGACAATAACGATGATGACATCGTGACAGTGATGGTGGCAGCAGTAGTAACAACGATTGTCACGACTACTACTTTATTTATAAATGTTTGATAAGCATCATTGATTGATTTAACTAAATTATGTCTATTCCGTGGTAGTTTGATTAATAATGTGTTATAGTACAGGATAAAAATAGTGATAAATAAGCATAAAGAATATAAGTTTATATTACTATTGATTGATTAATTAATTAGATTAATTACGAATATGTCAATTAAGGTAAGCTATCTTGTTTTAGAATGAAATTATAAGTTATGAATAAAGGAAATTGTAATGAATAGATGATATATCACGAGATAAATTAAATTTAAATGATGAATTAAATAGGAATAACTAAGTTGTTGTATAATTAGTTAATAGAATGAATAAATCTATATAGGTATCGTTATATTTATTTATAGTTAATCATGACATGAATTATAGATTAATGGAGTGTAAATACGAACCATTGTTAATTGTACATATTATTTACTTTCCTTTATGCATAAAATATGAACAATTTTGTTTTAAACTTTGCTTATGATTCTTAGTAGAGACTTGACAATCCAACATCCTAGCAAGGTAAGATTGTTGGTCAGAAATTAGGATAGAATTTGTATGTGATTTATGTGTGTATGTGTTAAGATGAATTTTTCCCCTAGTGATGTATAATTTTATTGAAAAAGCTTGGAAACTAAATTACATTGTTACACCCGCATTAGAGACCCTAGGAGTTATGCATTTATGTGTATATGCGTAGATGAATGGTAAGATTGAATGTGTTCTTGATATGTGTATAAATGTGTATTGATGGTTTTGTGTTGGTGTTTATATGACTTGAAATGTATGGATTTAATTGCGTTGCTTGTGTGTCGTCACCTTATTGAGAAGCGTGTCTTCTCGGTTGGATGAGGGACGACTATGATATGTGTTTAGATATGTTTTAGAAGTGTTGTTAGGGTTAGCAAGGGAGGTTGTGACAGGGATCTTGCAATTTAGGCTTGCCAATAAGCATAGTTTAGGGTTTGAGGTAGTGGTATGGGCGTACGGCATCACCGTACGGACGTACAAAATAGGGGAGCTACAGGGATTTTAGGTCCTGGAGGGTGTACGGGCGTACCAAAGGATGGTACAGCCGGACGTGAACTCACAGGAATTTGGGTGCATCAGAAAAATCGAGGACGTACGAGCGTATCGAATGGGGTACGAGCGTATTGTTGCTTGCAGGAGATTGTGTGCATCAGAAGTTTTAGTTTGGTACGGGCGTACCAAGATCCGTACGGTTGTACATGACTTAAGTTTGATGTTTTAAAGGTTATAACTGAACGTGTTTACTTAATTTTCTTCCCTTTTTCTTATACTAAAACACCCTGAAACCCTGTCAAACATTTTGGTTAGAGTTTCGAAGCATCTAGAAGGTGTGGAAACAAGAGATTAAGCTAGAGACTCGTAAAGACAGGATCACCGGCTTACACAAGAAGTAGCTTGATCGTCAGGTTTATGCTAGCTTTGTGTCTCTTGCCACCTTTGGTTTATTGCTATTACCTAGAGACTTGATTCTCGTTTAGGCATGGTATTGTGATACATATGGTAGCGTTTTGATGTGATATGTTGATGTTTGTAATTAAGATGCTTAGAATGGATGTTTTCCTTGCTTAATGATGTGAGAAATGCTCAATTTGTTATAGTAGGAAGTGTGTATGCTTGTAATGAAATGATGACATGCATGGCGATGAACGATGAATGGAAAAGAGAGAAAAGAAAGCAAGAAATGAGGGCAGAGCTCAGCTTTAGGCACACTGGGTCAACAATGATCATGGGATTCCTTCAGGAATCATTGGATAAGTAACCTCCCGAGAAGGGAGATGAGTCTCAAGACCTACAATAGGAATTGAGTGCTGAGTACTCCACAGTTATATGGCCTCCTTCGAAAGATGAGTACCGGTACCTATCGGGACCTAGTGTGTGCGAAAGGAACGTGCACAATGACAGGAAAATCATAGGGAAAATAGAGTAAAAGATGAGGGAGAATGCATTCATAAGGACATACATGTTACATGCTTTATTATGTCAATCTGATGATGTGATTTTGTGATTTATATCTGTATATCTGTGTTTCTAGCACCATTAAGTTTATCTCAGCGTTTATCATTTGATGAACGTAAGTTCAGAGCCCTCGGGTGAGTGAGTAGAGAAGGAATAGAGGTCGTCAGCTGAGACAGATAGATCTTGACTTGGTACGGGAGTCCTGAGGCATACTCCGACCCCTTTTTGGCTGTGTAGTTAGTGTGGCAGTAGTTGTGCAGTAGTTGTATAGCTTTTGGTGGTGATTAATGTACACACTCACTTATTGTATTAAACTATGACATGTTTATATATATATATATATAAACTACCTGTTATTGTATCGCTTGAGTGTATGCTAGATTATCCAGGATATTGTAGAACACCACGTTACTTTCATTGCACCACCATTAAGCTTAGAGACGTGTCCCCATACGACGTCTTCATGATGCATCCTTTATGGTGTAGGCATCGGTCTTCTTCTAAGGGCCGCTGTCTATGCCACGGGAGCATGTCCTTCTAGGTATGGGCTGGGTGTGGCATGTTAAAGTGGTATCAGAGCCTGGTTTAGCTCAATGGGTTTCATGGTCATTGTTAGTAAGACTACTACTTGTGTCTAGGAAGCTACACTTGAGGAGTTGTCAGTTTTTACCACTGCTGATTGTTAGGTTTATGTTTATGTTTGTTGTGTTACAGATTCAGTGTTATGACGAATAGAGCCATTATTATGGGTGAAGAGGAGGGGGGTAACTTTAATCCCCAGGAAAGTTCATCTGAGACTGGGAATGTGAGTGGAAGACAACCACGTCAGGAGGAACAGGCTGGACCTAGTGTGAGGGCACCGCAAGTTGATAGGGTTAATGCCTCAGCAGCTGATCCAATGGTAGCATATTTTGCTCAGGTTCTTCAGTTTATGAGGGCATAAGGCCAGACTTTACCTATAACCCCAGCACTACATCCACCTCCGCCAGAGCCTGAAGAAGAATACAAGCTAGATTTGAAGAAGTTAAGAGCGTATGAGGCTATGGATTTCATTGGGATGATCGACCTGTATGTAGCTGAGATTTGGTTAGAAAAGATACAGAGAGTTCTCAGACAGTTGAAGTGTCTCGAGACTGTAAAGTTTGAGTACACCATCTCCCTACTGCAAGAAGATGCATATGAATGGTGGAAAACCATTCCGCAGAGTATGGCCGATCCTTCGGTACTCACATGGGCTGACTTTCAGAGGAAGTTTCGATAGAAATATGTACCGATGGCTTATACGGATCAGAAGTTGCATGAGTTCCTTAATCTGAGGCAGGGGAACATGTCAGTGGCAGAATACGAGAGGGAATTCATGAGGTTGGCCTACTATGCCACCAATATCTTAACTTTTGGGTGAGAGCGGTGTAAGAGGTTTGAACAGGGCTTGGATCTCCAGATTTGAGCATTGGTTCATGGTTTTAACTATGATGACTTTTTAGCTTTAATGGCCAATGCGTTGAATCAGGAACGGATTCTGCAAGAGGGGCAGATGAGGCAAGAATCTTTGAGGAGACCATTCCGAGAGCCGAGTTCTTCATTGGGATCTTTGAAGAGAGGGAGATTTAGGGGTCCATTTTCTCCACGACCGGTAGGGGTACGATCACCACCACCTTGACGGATACAAAGTGGGAGACCCATATATTCCTATTCTAGTGGCAGTGGTAGTACGGGATCCGGATTGATAGCATATCGCACTTGTGGCCAGACACATCACGGGGCTTGCCGGATGGGGTCTGATTTATATTATCGTTGTGGCTAGGCTGGGCACTATACTAGTACAGTGGCTAGGTTGGGCACTATACTAGAGAGTGTCCTACACGTGACAATATCCCGGTACACACTATTTCAGAGGGTGGTTCCTACCAGTAGAACTTGAATGTGAGATTGGGTTCAGGAAGTCATCAAGGCACAGAGAGAGGTAAAGGAGGTCACGATAGTGGGAGTCGAGAGACGAGTTAGGAATCAGTGAACCAAGCAGTTGGTGTCCCAACCAAAGTGTACAACTTGGTTCAGCAAGACAAACAACATGCCTCTGATGTCATGATCGGTAATGTTTTTATCTCTAATCATGAGGTGTTAGTATTATTTGATCCAGGTTCTTCACATTCGTACATTAATACGGGGTTTGCTCGAGTACTTGAGATGTGTAGTGAGGAGTTAGGTTATGAGATAGTCGTATCAAGTCCATTAGGTAGGAATGTAATAGTGGATAGAGTATTGAGACAGTGTCCCTTACTCATGCACAGTGTGTGTTTCCTATCTGATTTAGTTAAGATGCCATTTAGGGATTATGACATTATTTTGGGTATGGAATGGTTAGCACAGTACAGGGCAGTGATGGATTTTCATCAGAAAACTGTGACCCTGCAGCACCCAGATCAGATTATGGTAGTAATACAGGGGAATGTGCCATCCGTAATGGCAAGGTTGGTTTCAGCAGTGATAGCACAATGATTGATAGCACAGGGTTATGAAGCAATCTTAGCACATGTGACAGATACCAGACAGAGGGAGGTTCAGTTGTTAGATATCCCGACAGTTTGTGATTTTCTGAATATTTTTCCTGAAGAGTTTCCAGAGTTACCACCGGAACGAGAAGTTGAGTTTGAGATAGAGGTGCTACCAGGTACGGAGCCAATTTCCATTACTCCTTACTGAATGGCCCCATTGGAATTGAGGGAACTGAAAGTGTAGTTGCAAGAACTCCTAGAGAAAGGCTTCATCAGGCCGAGTATTTCACCTTGGGGTGCACCAGTGTTGTTCGTTAAGAAGAAAGAGGGGACGATGCAGATGTACATTGACTACCGGTAGCTTAATAAGGTAACTATCAAGAACCGGTATCCGTTGCCGCGTATTGATGACTTGTTTGACCAGTTAAAAGATGCCGCAGTGTTCTCTAAAATTGATTTGAGATCAGGGTATCATCAGCTTCGAGTTAAGGAGGGTAGTATAGCAAAAATGGCATTCCATACTCACTATGGACATTATGAATTCTTAGTAATGCCGTTCGGGTTGACCAATACACTAGCAGCATTTATGGCCTTGATGAATACGGTGTTTGTAGACTACCTAGACCAGTTTGTAGTGGTATTCATCGATGACATCCTAGTATACTCGAAAACAGGTGAGGAACATGAAAGGCATTTGAGATTAGTTCTGCAGCGATTGAGAGAAAAACGGAAGCTCTCTAAGTGTACATTTTGGTTGGAACAAGTAGTGTTTCTAGGGCATGTTATTTCAGCTGAGGGTATCCGAGTTGACCCGAGTAAGATAGAAGCAGTTTTGAGTTGGCCAATTCCATGGAATACCAGTGAGATCCACAGTTTTCTGGGATTAGCTGGTTACTACCGAAGGTTTATGAAAGGGTTCTCAATGCTTGCTTTACCATTGACAACATTGCTCTGGAAAGGTATTTCTTTTCATTGGTCAGAGGAATGTCAGCAGAGCTTTGACAGACTGAAAGACTGCTTGACTCAAGCTCCAGTGTTAACCTTACCTACACTGGGGAAGGCCTTTATTATTTATAGTGATGCTTCCCTTAACGGGTTAGGATGTGTATTAATGCAGGATAGGAAAGTGATTGCATACGCCTCACGATAGCTGAAACCGCATGAGAAGAATTACCTAACGCATGATCTAGAGCTGGCAGCTATTGTATTTACCCTGAAGATTTGGCGACACTACTTGTACGGGGAGTTATGTTACATGTACACGGACCACAAGAGCTTAAAATATTTGGGCACATAGAGAGAATTGAACTTGAGGCAACGACGATGGTTAGAACTGATTAAGGATTATGATTGCATGATTAACTATCACCCGGGCAAGGCTAATTTGGTAGCTGATGCGTTGAGTCGCAAGTTATTTACGGGATTGAGACAGTCACCTTTGATGCTGGTACTGGAAATGCGACAGTTACACAGTACGTTGACAGTACAATCTAAGTCTCTTCTAGCATAGTTACACCTGCAAGTCAAACCGGTGCTAACAGAACAGATTCAGAGAAGTGCTGTGGATGATAAAGAGTATCAGAAGCAGTTGCAGAAAGTGCAGGCCGGAAAGACTACCCTTTTTATTATGGACAGTGAGGGTAACCTGAGACATGGTACTCATTTGTATATCCCGGCAGATTGTGAGTTGAAGAAGCAGATATTAAAGGAAGCTCACGAGTCTACGTATGCCTACCATCTGAGGAGTACCAAGATATACAGAGATCTGAAACCATATTACTGGTGGGTCGGTATGAAGACAGAAATAGCAGATTATGTTGCTAAGTGTTTAGTATGCCAGTGCATTAAAGCAGAACATCAGGTACCCGCGGGATTACTAAGTCCGTTACAGCTTCCAGAGTGGAAATGGGACCGTATTACTATGGATTTTATCACAGGATTGTCGATGACGCAAGCTAGACATGATGCCATATGGGTAATAGTGGACCGATTAACAAAGACGGCTCATTTCTTACCTGTACGTATGGACTATAGTTTGGAACGATTGGCTAGCTCGTATATAGCTGAGATTGTCCGATTACATGGGGTTCCGTCCTTTATTATGTCTGACAGAGATCCTCGGTTTACATCGCTTTTTTTTGGTATGTTTCAGTGAGCTTTGGGTACCAGAGTTCAGTTTAGTACTGCGTTTCATCCGCAGACCGATGAACAGTCAGAACGAGTGATATAGATTCTAGAGGATATATTGCGAGCCTTTGTAATGGAATGGGAAGGTAGTTGGGATCGATATATACCTTTGATTGAGTTTGCCTACAATAACAGTTATCAGGCTAGTATACAGATGGCACCATACGAAGCGTTGTATGGACGCCGATGTCGAACACCGTTACACTAGGATGAAGTAGTTGAACGAAGATTGATTGGTCCAGAGTTAGTTCAACAGGCAAAGGACCAGGTGCAAATGATTAAGAGTCGATTGAAAGCTGCTTCCGATCGAAGTAAGTCATATGTGGATTTGAAGAGGCGAGATATAGAATACAGTGTTGGAGATAAGGTGTTTCTTAAAGTGTCTCTGTAGAAGAAATTATGTGATTTGGACAGAAGGGTAAGCTAAGCCTAAGATTCATTGGTCCGTATGAAGTTGTTGAGTGAATTGGACCATTGGTTAATCGGTTAGCGTTGCTACCTGAGTTGGATCGGATCCATAATGTTTTTCATGTCTCGATGTTAAGAAGGTATAGGTTAGATCCTTCGCATGTGATTCCAGTTGAGGCTATAGAAGTGCAGCCCGATTTGACCTACGGTAAGGACCTAGTGTAAATTCTAGCACGAGAAATCAAACAGTTACGAAATAAGCAGATATTGTTGGTAAAAGTGTTATGGAATCATCATACCGAGCAAGATGCAATGTAGGAACGAGAGGCTACTATGAAAGAGCAGTATCCCCACCTCTTTGCTAATAAGTTTAGTCATAATTTCGGGGATGAAATTTCTTTTAGGAGGGGAGAGTTGTTACACCCGTATTAGAGACCCTAGGAGTTATGCATTTATGTGTGTATGTGTAGATGAATGGTAGGATTGAATGTGTTCTTGATATGTGTATGAATGTGTATTGATGGTTTTGTGTTGGTGTTTATATGACTTGAAATGTATGGATCTAATTGCGTTGCTTGTGTGTCGTCGCCTTATTGAGAAGTGTGTGTTCTCGGTTAGATGAGGGACGGCTATGATATGTGTTTAGGTATGTTTTGGAAGTGTTGTTAGGGTTAGCAAGGGAGGTTGTGACAGGGATCTTGCAGTTTAGGCTTGCCAATAAGCATAGTTTGGGGTTTGAGGTAGTGGAATGGGCGTACGACATCACCGTACGGATGTACAAAATAGGGGAGCTACAGGGATTTTAGGTCCTGGAGGGTGTACGGGCGTACCAAAGGATGGTACGGCTGGACATGAACTTGCAAGAATTTGGGTGCATCAAGAAAATCGAGGACGTATGGGCGTACCGAATGGGGTACGGGCATATCGTTGCTTACAGGAGATTGTGTGCATAAGAATTTTTAGTTCGGTACGGGCGTACCAAGATCCGTACGGCTGTACGCAACTTAAGTTTGATGTTTTAAGGGTTATGAGTGAACGTGTTTACTTAGTTTTCTTCCCTTTTTATTATACTAAAACACCCTGAAACCCTGTCAAACATTTCGGTTAGAGTTCTGAAGCATCTAGAAGGTGTGGAAATAAGAGATTAAGCTAGAGACTCGTAAAGACAGAATCACCGGCTTACACTAGAAGTAGCTTGATCGTCAGGTTTATGCTAGCTTTGTGTCTCTTGCCACCTTTGGCTTATTACTGTTGCTTAGAGACTTGATTCTCATTTAGGCATGGTATTATGATTCATATGGTAGCATTTTGATGTGATATGTTGATGTTTGCAATTAAGATGCTTAGAATGGATGTTTTCCTTGCTTGATGATGTGAGAAATGCTCAATTTGTTATAGTAGGAGGTGTGTATGCTTGTAATGAAATGATGACATGCATGGCGATGAAAGATGAATGGAAAAGAGAGAAAAGAAAGAGAGAAATAAGGGCAGAGCTCAGCTCTGGGCACACTGGGTCAATAATGATCATGGGATTCCTTCAGGAATCATTAGATAAGTAACCTCCCAAGAAGGGAGATGAGTCTCGAGACCTACAGTAGGAATTGAGTGCTGAGCACTCCATAATTATATGGCCTCCTTCGGGAGATGAGTACCGGTACCTATCGGGACCTAGTATGTGCGAAAGGAACATGCACAATGACAGGAAAATCAAAGGGAAAATAGAGTAAAAGATGAGGGAGAATGCATTCATAAGGACATACATGTTATATGCTTTATTATGTCAATCTGATGATGTGATTCTATGATTTATATCTGTATATCTGTGTTTCTAGCACCACTGAGTTTATCTCAGCATTTGTCATTTGATGAACGTAGGTTCAGAGCGCTCGGGTGAGCGAGCAGAGAAGGAATAGAGGTCGTCAGCTGAGACAGATAGATCTCGACTTAGTACGGGACTCCTGAGGCATACTCCAACCCCTTTTTGGCTGTGTAGTTAGTGTGGTAGTAGTTGTGTAGTAGTTGTATAGCTTTTGGTGGTGATTAATGTACGCACTCACTTGTTGTATTAAACTATGACAGGTTTATATATATATATATATATAAACTACCTGTTATTGTATCGCTTGAGTGTATGCCAGATTATCCAGGGAATTGTAGAATACCACGTTACTTTCATTGACCACCATTAAGCTTAGAGACGTGTCCCCATACTACATCTTCATGATGCATCCTTTGTGGTGTAGGCATCGGTCTTCTTCTAAGGGCCGCTGTCTGTACCATAGGAGCATGTCCTCTTGGGTATGGGCTGGGTGTGACATACATAGCTTTAAATGCTTATGAAATTTTATGATTGGCATGCTTCCTTTTATTGCACAAGCCATCAAGGTTAATAAGTTAAGAAATTTGTAGTTAAAAACCCTTATGTATATAACTAACCTATTGGAAATGGTGTTCCGGCTATGGCTGAGGTCTACCAAACCATGGAGGAGGGTGAGACGAATTGGATTAATTCCTTCCCTTGCTCCAAAGAAGCTTTAAGTTAATTACTAATTCCTTATTGGACCATATAGGTTTTTCGATGATGTAATTACTAAAAGTGGTTGTGTATATGAAACTTTATAGCCTCTCCTTGATGTGTAGCATGAATTTAAGTTATTGAATTTGCATGTAAGGAGCCTGCATGCTTGTAATGTGCTCCACGTACCTGCTTATGTAAGAAGGAGCTAGAAGTTTAATTTAAATTAGTGGGATTAGTGGCTAATGAATCATGAAGGTGTATACTTGAAAGCCAGGCTTAAATGCCAATTAACTAGCATGCATGACTTTTAACATTACCTAAACTCATGCATTACTTAAGTATCCAAATTGATTGTGAGTTAGGAATGTATTTCATATAATGATATTAAGTAGTAAACAATTCATGGGAATACATGTGTGATCATACACTAAAAATGAATTTAAGTGGAGTAAATATATAATTTGATTATGCCTAAATATAAGAGGTATAACTACCATAATTCATGCGCTTAAGGCTAGAAAATCTTTTATCTATTGTATCACATAATTGGGCAAGAAATAAACTATTAAATTGTTCATTTTGGGGGGTTATTAACATACATATGGAAAGCCTTAGATAAGTGAAATTTAACATGACTAATGAAGTAACATAACTATGCTGTAAATGTTAAGTGGAAATATAACACACGAGACAAAGGCGGGAAGTAGACGTCAGTGCTAGAGAGAGTATGGACAAGGAGTGACTTTTGGCAGGCTTTTAAGCTAAGGGGCACATGAATGAATTGATCTCATACCCAAAGAAGAGGGATCTTGAGACTGTGTAAGGATGGGGCTACACAGTTAAGTGATTTTCGAGATTGTGCAGGTATGAGATTGTACAATCGAGAATAGCTTAAGTGATTTCAAGATTATACAGGTATGAGACTGTACAATTGAGCATAGCTTAAGGGATTATATAAGTACTGTCCATACCAAGAAGGTGCACCTACCTTTTCAATGCTCATTTCATAAGAACTCTATAGTTAAGCATATTTGTGTTGGATTGTGGAGGCAATCGTCAAATCAGATTGTTACAGGAAATTTGTATGATTGATAATGTGTTTGAATTAGTTATGTTATGCTAACTTAACTAATACAAGCACTTTACATTTGAAACATTGGGCCATTATGTATACCTGATGATACTTATGCAAATTGATTTTATTAAGGCATTGGAATTGATTTTATGAGTAACTATTTATGTTTATTTAATGGCTGATACACACACATTTGGTAGGAACTGAAGGGAAATCTCCTTGAAGAATTGGCCTATGGCAACATGTATATAACATATTTAATTTGACTAAGGACTTGGCAGTTAAGCATACACTTATATGGAGGATTATTAGACCGTAAACCTCCCTAAGTAAATATAATTTTCAAGTCATAAGCATGCTACCCTGCTTACATGATAAGCATTGAAATTAAGTGGCTGAATTTGACCTTAAACAACATTTAAACCTATGTACTATACAAATATCCTAGGCAGTCGTTAGCCATGAATTTGGTATAGACTATGCATGCATTAACAACTGATTTTGAGCTCAATGTGTGCCTTGTATAAGGATATTGAATTATAATTAATGCACCTAAGTATACATGTGAAACATTAGAAATCATATAATTACTAGCATGAGATTATTGGTTAGTGGGGACAATCTTATATTAGATTAAGTAATTATACATGTATTTGAACTACATTATTTAAACATAGGAACTATTTAACTTCAAGTTAACTAATGCACTTTTCACTAGTGTATTCAATTTCATAACTCACAAGATTAACATGATTCTAAGTGGATACTATTCTTGTGCATATGTAAATTAAAATATAGTAGTTTGACATTAAATAGAAAATTGACAAGGGGATTAAAAGATAATTAAAATCTTGTTTAAGTTCTTGTAGATTAGATTAAATGTGTATAGTTCAACCATTAAACTTACATATAAACTTTACTATGTTATGTTCATTTTTATATTATGACCATGAATTTAGTATATGTGTATGGGTTTCAATTAAGTGTACTTATTATTAATCAATGATTGAATTAAATGAAGAATACTTACCTACATGAAAGATTAGAGTATAAAGTACATAGTGTTAATAATATGATAAAAATTAAAGTTAATAGAAATTAAATATTTGTTCAAGGATGTTTATATATATATATATATATTATACATGTAGGTGAAAATTTGCCATATTAAGGTAACTTATAGATTGGAACATCTTTGCATAACAAGTTAAGAGAATAGGACTCTCGCTACCCCTATTTCTCAATTTAATAAAGGCAAAGCGAATACAAGTTTATGCTTAATAATAATTATATTGTAAATGAAATTTATAGGTAAAATAAAATGCTTGATTATTTAAGTATCGTATCATAAAATACTATGAATATTTGATTATTATTTATTGACGTTGGATATGTGATATTAATAGATCTTGGAATGTTATTGATTTATAGCTGTACCATCATTATATAAATACATACATGATAACGTCATGCATCATAAATAATTAGCTACAAAGATTGTGTATAACGTCATGTGAATTCATTATAGATTGTGTATAATCAGATACAATGTCACACCCAGCCCATACTTGGAGTAACATGCTTCTGTAGTATACACAACGATCTCCCATAAAGAAAACCGCTATATACACTATAAGGGATACGTAGACATACAAAGATAGACGTCGTATAAGGATAACACATGTACCGGTGGTGTACAAGTCGCAGCATACGCGAAATAAAACTTGGGTCACACACATTCAATTGAATGAATAAGTCTCTTATATAAAAATATATTCATAAATATATAAGGGTTTTGGCTACATCTTCTGTACAATCACCACCAAAATACATATATACCACTGCCAAGTGATCTCTACAAGCCACACTAATAAACTAAAAAAAACCAAGGAGCATGCTCGGCTGTCCTCAAACCACCTCGATAATAGGATTGCGTCCGAATCCACCTCTTTGCTGATACGAGCAATCACTGCTCTGGCCCCTCAACGGTAAGCTCAGAACCTGTGTCCATCAATTGATAAACGCTGAGTATAAAACTCAGTGGTGCTAGTTAACATACAGATACATATAATAAAAATAAACATATTAGGAAGCAAACAACACTATGCAATGTCATGCTTTGCACCCCTTTTTCTCTTTCTTTTCTATACTCTCATTCCCTTTTTCCTTTCCGTTCATTGTGCATAATATACTACCATGCTGGGTCCTTGTATGTATCGGTACTCAACTCCCGAAAGAGGGCATTAATTAATCGGGTCTTTAAACCTCTTTTTCCTCTATGTCTTGAGACTCAACTCCCGTAGGAGGGCACTGTAATATATACGATTCCATTATGGAACCCTGTAATATATGACCCAACATGCTTTTTTCCTATCCTCTCTCACTCTCTTTCTTTTATCCAGGCTCCCTCGTTTCATGCAGATGCATCAATGCTAAGTTATCACGTAACATAACAAACAGGGGATGCCTTTTTAAGCAATCATCAAGCTCATATCATAAACACATAATCAACATATGGGAATTGATCCCCAAGCATCAATTTCTTAGCCATACTTGGCCTTGAAGCACAAGAAGAAATAAAGAAAACACTTGGCATAAGCTACCATAAACCTGTAAGAAGCTACTTCTAGCATCTAAATCTGTAAACCAATCATTAAACTCGCTTCTTCACGCTCTCACTCCATAAAAGCAATTAAGCAGGTTGAATTCTAGTGTTTAGGGATGTTTAGGGAAGGTTTAGAAGGAAGAAGAATAAGGAAAGTTAAAGAAAATTCTAAGCTTATCCTGTTTAAAATGGGCTTTTAAGTCACGTACGGCTATACCAAATTCTGTACATCCATACTAAACTAAAGGTCCTGATGCCTTGGTTTCCTACGAGCAATGGTATGCCCGTACCCCTCTTGGTACACCCGTACCACCTCAAAATCCCTGACAAACCTATTTTCCTATGAGCAATGGTACGGCCGTACAAGTGATTGGTGCGCCCATACCGTCTCCAGGAACTCCAAACCCCTAATCCTTTGAGCTTGGTACACCCGTACGGATATCCGTACGCCCGTACCACTTCTAAAAAATCAGAACATCGCCCATTTGGATCCTTACTCTCTTGGTACCTGCTAAAGACACTCCAAACCCAACCTAAACACAACTAAATAGCTATCCCCCAACCAACCGAGAAGTCATGCTTCCCAATAAGGCGACAACATTACAAATAACACCACCCTTAGTATCATATATCCATATATACATACATATAGGCATACATACATACATACTATCAAACCAAGAATACGTCATAAACAATACAACATTGTATAGCAAAACACATACGCATACAGACCTCTATACGTATACCAGACACGCCACTCATGTGGATGTGACATGCAAAGATTAATATGATCACAGAAAAATGATGAATTCATAGAAAGTAATAAGATGATAAACAACAGATGAATGCAACTCATATTTGCATTCATTAACACATAATATATCTTTGCTACGAGAACAAAGGAATTGAATTCATAATTGCATTCACCAGCACCAAATATATATTTTTTTGCTATTATTTTGATATATAGAATGATATTATGATTAATCTATGAGAAAGGTGAATGATATACAGAATTAACTACAGAGAATTATTATGATGATAATTCATTAGTGATTGTATAATTTTATAGGTTGTTATATTTATTATGATTAATTACTATGTATTTCTTTAATTATTTTATTTATTTTTTCTATTTATTTTATAACATGATAGTTGAATTTTTATTCATAACATAATTATTATTAGATATCATTGAATTTATACTCAACGTTTATTGTTTGATAAATATATGATAAAGTAGTCTAGAGGGATGTCCGGACCAGTAAGACATCATCGCAATCAGGATATTCCAAGACCTGTATCACTCTTGGAACCACATTTTGGACAGTATAATGTATTCCTAACGGATATTTTGTTATGCAACTGTCATTATACAGTTTATGGACAATAAAATATTTGTACGTGTAAATAGCAGAGATGTTAAGATTTCCTAATATGGTTTGTTTAAATTATAGAAATGTTATATGTATTCAGTAGTTATCTAATGACATGTCAAAAAGTATATGTAGATATTTTATTTAAACAAGTGATGTTTGAATCATAGGTTATTAAACAAATATTTACAAATACAAATCGAATATATCTCATAAAAAAAATTCATAGATCCTTTGTGGCATGATTAATGAACTCTTAATTATATGATTTTTATTAATCATTCTACGGAAGCATGTTTCACCGATCGGGTATGACAACAACAATGATAATGACGATGTTGTGGTAGCATTGGTGATGGTGATGGTGGTGATGGCAATATATATCCATCAAATTTTATAATAATTATTATTAATATCATCATAATAAAATAATAATTAGGTAATGATATAACAATAAATAATTAATTTAAATTATTAAGTTGATATTATTATTATTATTATTATTATTATTATTATTATTATTATTATCATTAAATAATCATATAAAAACTAAAATTAAGTATTAATTAATATAAATAAATAGTTTTTAATTTATGTAATAAATTTATTTAAACTGATAAGATATTATTATTATTATTATTATTATTATTATTATTATTATTATTAAGTAATGATAGAATAAAAAATTAAGCATTAATTAACAAAAATAAAAAGTTAATTTATTTTTATAATAATAAATTAAATTAAATTAAATTGATAAGTTGATATTATTATTATTATTATTATTATTAAGAGTGATCATATAACAATAAAAGGAATAAGCATTATTTAATATAAATATGTAGTTCTTTTTATTTTTGTAATAATTTTATTTAAATCGACTACTTGATATTGTTGTTGATATTGTTGTTGTTATTGTTACATAATGGGAGAGAAATCATTCAAAAAGGAAAAATGAAACATTATTTAATATAATTTATAAGTTACACCTATTTTATTTTATTTATTATGCTAATTTATTTTGATAATTTTTTATAAATGGTAATAATAATAATTTAATGTAAATTAATAAAAAAGAGAATTAATGGTAAATTATCTATAAAATGATGACATTATTGAAATAAGTTATAATAATAAAATATTAAAATAAAATGAAGAAAATACATATAAGTTTTATGAAAGAAATCTGATATTTAAGTCCTATATCTCTTTAACCTGATATGTGATCGCAAAACCCTTTCTCATCTAGCCGTTACATGTGATGGATTTATTTTCATGTAATGTGATTAATGTACATGAGTTGGATTATCATCATTATAATCCATCATTTTATCAACATCATTTTCATCATTAACATTATGAGTAGCCATATTTGAAGGATGAGACATATAGTCAAAATGCAGAGGAGATATATAATTTGAATTTGGATAAATGGGAATAGGATGATAAAGAAAGGAAGTTGAGGGTGGAGTAGAAAACTGATTAGATTGTTCAATGATTGAAACATTAAACATGGATGGTATAGAAGATGAACTCTATCATAGTGTAATGGTATGGATAAATGAAAACACAAATGTTTCAAACTTATATGAAGTAAATCTTTAAAATCTATATCTTGAAAAATCGAGAATAGAAGAAGGAAGGGTATAATGTGAAAGAAAGGAGATGGTTTGATATTGTTGACCATGGAGAGATACCAGATAAGGAACTCAATCATAAATGATTAGATATAGTATAGGGAAATCTCTTTACCTTTGTTAATGATAATGTGATGATTATGTTGCATTAATAGTAGTAAGCTGAATATCCTCATGAAAAGGGTAATCAAAAGATGGTGTTAGCTATGATCATAATATCGAAGTTATATGCCATTGTTCATGTAATGCTGCATGGCCATTACATACAAGTTGATGTATCTGTCACATCCTCATTTTTAGCGTGAAAAATATTAATGATTCAGGTGGTGAAATTTTCCTCTATACGATAAAAAAAATAGGATGATGACGTGGAATTATGGAAAAATGTGTATTTCGAGGTGAAAATTATGAATATTATGATTACAATAGGAAATATCTATCGGGATTAAGAAATGATGATAAAATGATAGTAGTTAAGTCAAATGCGAAAAATAAGCTCAAACGTGTAAAATTGGATCGAGCGATAACTTACATGTATATCGAGGTAAGAATATTTACGTATGCATGGAAATTCATGCAATTGAGGAATTAAGATAAATTATGATTGTATTTGGAGTATGCATAATTTATAAATTAAGGATGATTAAGGATCGAATAAATGAATTATACGAATGAAAAATGTACGTATAATATATATATATGTATAGAAATAATTAAGGATTAGTGAATAATGGAATATTAAATAAGTATATTGAAATATGTATGTCTAAGATGATTGTTTTAATATAAGATTAATGATATAGAAAAGAAAGTAAAATGGAATTTGGAATTTCATTTATGATATCATAAATGAACCTTGATGATATAAACATGA
>CANYBF010833010.1:0-12878 GCA_948192965.1 Dalechampia spathulata
ATATATATTCATTTCATGTTTTATCTTATTCTTAATAACATCATATACTGCTTTTGTATTTTAAACAAATAATTTAGCAGCTTCCCATTTATATTGCATTTCATATACTCCTATTACCATTTTGTATAATCCATTAATCATTTGTAAGTACTTATGTAATATCATCACTCAATTACATAACATTTAGATATTCCTAAATAATTTCTTATATCATGCTTATTTAAATCTTTGAACATAAAAAGTCTCTTTAAATAGCACAAATATTAGGTATCTTAAACCATTCTCTTCAATAAATTTTTTAATTTATTTTATTTTATTTTATTGTTAATATTAAAACTTGCATACTCTTAGAAAATCAACTACTATCATAATACTTAAACACTTAATAACTTCCAGATCATCTAACCTATATATCTCTATCATTATTTATTAAAATCAAAATAACTTAATTCAGAAGTACATATCCATATAAATCTTCCTACATATTCTCTTATACCCCTGTTATTGAAAATAAGCCAATAATATTTATCAAAGTCTTAACTTATTTGAAAATTATTTAAACATTAAACTTAATTTCATATAACATAGCTGTTTAATATCCTTGTCATTTATTTATTAAATAATTAAACCATTAAACTTAATTTAAATAATTAACTGTTCTTAATATACTTGTATTAACATTCCATTTCTTATATTTAACCATATATAACATATCATTTACACTTTACTAATTTACCATTTAATAAACCATATATTTGTGACTTATTTATTTAATATCAATTTCAATCCTATAATAAAGTCATTTCAAAATTCACATATCATTATCCCTACCATTATCTCTTTTAACTTTATTTTGATCTTTAATCATTAATATCCAATAATTTTTTTCTATACATTATTAAATAACTCATAATACTTCAAAATAATTATCCTTATGCTATCTTATTATCCATTTAAATCTTATTATAAGGTCATCATTGAATCATGTACTATTTCATCCTATTTTTTTCAATTAGTGAAAGTCTTAATTATTCATTACACTTAATACCATTTATAACTTGACTCATTTAACTTCTTATACATTGAGTTTACTTAATTTATAGTCCCATTTTAATCCATAACTCAAAATTGCCACACATACCTCACATAAACTTCCATTTTAATTCATTAAACTCAAATCTTAATAACTTTATATTATAAATTAATTACTTCTTTAACTTTCTTATAATACTTAATTCACTTTATTTATCAATAATTCAAGCCCTTACATTTATTTTAACCGTATGCTTCCAAAACTTTCATTCAGTCATTTTAAATGTTCTTTTTTATCCTTATTCATTTATTATGCCCCATACCTTATCTTATCATTTAAAATATCTCAATCTCATTATTAATTCTTAGCCATATAATCAATATATCAATCCATAGAAATCATTTTCCTTATCTGTAAGTCATTAAATCCAAAAATATAAATAACTCTATTAAGCAATAAATTTAAATCTTATTTAATACTATCAATTAATTACCTTTTAAGCTTCTAATTAGTACTTAATACTCTTAATTATTTACTCATTTGAGACTATATCCTTAGTATGACCACAACTTCAATTTTAATCTCTTGAATAATTAAAATAACATGCTTTTAGTTTATGTTCATAAGTTATGTCATATACACCTCCTTTTTACTCATCAAAAGACTTAAACTTTTTATTAATACTTAAGCCATAATTAAATCATCATTTATATGAAAAAATTTCTTTAAATTTATGTCAGTTAATTTCAAAATAAAAAACAACCATTAAATCAACTTTGAATGGTATTAAACTTAAGTTACTTAGTTTGGTTTTAAAGGTAAAAACTTATTGGTTTTACTAAAACCCTTTTATCTTGACTTAAATCTTACCATTTTGTTTGTTTTTCCATCTCAAGCATTCAACCAAGTAAAAGAAAGCATAACACCAACATACACACACTCCACAATCCACTACAATCCACCCCTTTACATCCCTATTCATCTAAAAAAACTTAAATCAAACACTAAAATCTCTAAAATCCTTATAAAACCAGTTGGCCTCCACATAAACAACAACCAAATAATTCGGCCAAGATAATAACATAGTCAAAAATGCATGCATCTAACAAATTGAACATCAAGATATACTCATCTTCAAATAAACTACTAAAAACTGAAATAAAATTGATCTCTTTTAAGATATGCACACGTTCTTCTCAACAATATCTCTTTAAAGCTTCATACATCACTTCACACCCAAACACACATATGCATGTCAAAATCCAACAAAGAAATGGTATCTAGATATCTTTTGAGTTTCAATTTCAAAAGGGAAAGCTCATGATTCTTGTGATTTTGGTATTTACTTGAAGGAACCAAGGTAATGTGTTTCGGCCTTTATAAGAAGAGAATAAAAATGGATACTTTTTAGCCTAACATGAAGGTTTACTTATAGCTTTAGTCGTATACTTAAAGAACAAAATAAAGAATGAAGAAAAACAATGCAATTTAAGGCTTCCATGAAGAAAAAAGTTTTGATTTCTTCCAAACACCATATAAAATAAAAAAGTTTCTTCTCATCTCAAGCTAATCATGTATGTCTTGCATTTTACTTGAGGTTTGTACAAGAAATGAAGAAAGAATGGAATAAGTTTCAGTTTCTATGGATATGATGGTGAACAAGGAAGAAAGAAATGAGAGAAAATGAAGAAGAAGGAGTGATGGAGAATAGGTTTCGGCTCCTTTAAGAAAATGGAAGAAAAAGAATGAAATTGATGGTAAATTGATAACAAAATTGTATAAAATGGATACCTAATTAGGGCTATTCCACCAATCCATACTTAAAATTTTGTATATACACTCAATAATACTCTAAAATACCATTAAATAAATTAATTATACTCTTTATATACATTAATTTAATAATTCCATCCTCCAATAAATAAAATAATATTTCTCTCTATCCACTAACGCCACTCTCTATACACCTTTTCCAAATTCCCATACCCCTTTTTTTTCATTACTTATGCATCAATATTTTATTCATTCTACTTTTCCATCTCCTCATACCAAATAAAATACAATTTCTAATTTCCACATAATCAAATACTTATTGTTTAAATTCCATCTTATTTAGAGATCATTAAATCAATTTCTTATTTCTTATTTCCTTTTTATATTATATACTATATTTTATTCTTTCTATCATATGTCAAATAAATACTTTATTATTATTCTTTTATCCTTATATTAATACTCAATTTTACCTTCAATTATTCAATAAATCAATTATGACATCATCATACCCTATTATGATATCATTAAAAAAATTACAAATTTCATTATTATTATTTTTTTTAATATTTACTTATCATTATATACTTTTACTAATGTATTCTAAATTCATAACTATCCATTCTTAATATGATTAAAATCATAATTACACTCATACGCTTACATCATCATTGTTCATTTATGATGTCATAAATGAATTCTGAATTCCATTATACTTTCTTTTCTATATTACGAATTTTATATTAAATCAATCATCTTAAATATACTTATTTCAATATACTTATTTAATATTCCATTATTCACTAATCTATAATTATTTCTATATGTATATATATTATACATACATTTTCATTCGTGTAATTCATTTATACTATCCTTAATCATACATAATTATTTAAAATATGCATACTCCAAATACAATCATAATTTATCTTAATTTTTCAATTACATGCATTTCCATGCATTAGTAAATATTCTTACCTTGACATACGTGCATTTAATCGATCGACCCAATTTTGCATGTTCGAACTTATTTTTTGCATTCGACTTAATTTACTATCATCCTATCATCATTCCTTGATCCTAGTTATTCTTTCCTAACGTTATCATTATATTCATAATTTTTACCTTGAAATGCATGTTTTTCCGTAATTTCACCTTATCATCTAATTTTGATCGTGTAAGGTATAATTTTCACCACATGAATTATACGTACCGTACATGCTAAAAAATGAGGGTGTAACAGCTCACATGTCATGCATATGCCATGTTTCATCTACCATGATTACTATATCATAATGTCATGTCATGATTGCCATATCATATTTATCATGCTATATCTATCATGATTGCTGCTATGCTATACCCCATTATGTTCTTATGAATGCTCACCTACCTAGGATAATTAACTCAACTAAAATGGTAAAATCGAACTTGAAACTCTGAGGGAATATATCTTCACCACCCAAACCCATCTGTGAATGGTTTGACTTAACACTCATACTAATGGATCGATTGAACCAAATTTGAAACCCTTCGATGGTGACTCTATTTTGTGACTCTTTTGAGTCTATTTCATTTCTCTATGTAGCCCCTTGAGAAGATGGCATTTTGTCTCCAAGCAGACCTCTAGTGCATATGTCGTACGCCTCACTTTTGGTGGTAGTGAAAGCCTCATCCATAGTGGCAACTCCATTAAGGAATTACGGTAAAAGTATATTAGCATTGAAATCTTAGAGTTTCATATTGATTTTTCCATTTAGTCAAGGTAATTGTATTGCATATCACATGCATAGTTAACATCTACACATTACATTTATCCCAAGTCAAACCGATAATTGTGGGTGAGTGAGTACCTTGGACTCCATTTAACTTCTCGGAAAAGCAAATCTACCTTCACTACTCACTGCCTTGTACTATTGATTGTTGATGATTCTTGATGGATAAATGCTAGGTATAGTCCTATGTCAATGATTCCATTCAATTAGATAGGTTATGGATAATGTAGTGGGGAATCTTAGCCCTTTCTTACCAAACTAAAGCCTATATAGCTAACCATAGCAACATGTCAAAACTAAGACCCCTTACTTGAATGCTATGTGGATCTATGCCTTATCATATTAGTGGATTTCCCTAAATTCAACTAATTTTCTCACCTTGTATTACTCTGCTAAGAGTTAGAATGCTTTCATGATTTTGTATTGGTTACACAACCTCATACCTATTATATTGGCATTCTTATATCATAGTAATATGATCATGCCATCTTACTTTCCTAAGAGTTAGAATCCTTTTATGATTCTATGTTGGTTGCATAACCTTAGTAGACACCAAAACCTACTGCCATTACCATTAGCACCATGGCCATAACACTGATGACTGTTGCTCTCTCAGGCATGTCATTCAAGCCTTCATTGATTCAGTTGAGCTTGAAGATCCCAAGAAATCCAAACCCTCCACTAAAATAAACCCATTGTTGAACTACCATAAAGCTAATCATATATACATGATTCAATCAGGGTTGCCAGAATCCATGGTTCTTAGTTCCTTCTCTCCCCTTGATAGTGAAAAGATTGCTCAACTATCTACTATCATCTTTCAGCTGGACGGTGGGTTTGATATTGTCACTATTAATATATGGTATGATAGTTCAGGGGATTAATCTACAGTTACTCAAGGCTCATCTAAGCTTGAATTAGCAAAGGTTCAGAAATTCAAGAAGGGTGACTCGGCCAAGACTCCCAAGGTAGCTAAGTTTGTATCTAAGGCATCCAAGTAGTAGAAAGGGTTGGGTTCTAACAATATGTCATCTCGATTCCATAACATCACTCAAAGTGGTAAGGTGTTCACTCCTCCTAACCTCAAGAAGAACTCAAATGCTCTAAAGAAGCTAATAGAGGCTAAACCAACTACGGATGAGGCTGGTTTGAGAAATGCTCTAGCTCTACAACCTACTAATAAGTGTAAAAAGGTTGCTTAGCCTGTCAGGCATGGAAAGTTCATACTTAACTAGGAGTTCCCATTCCTAGTTAAGAAGATTGTGTCCAACGATGTTGTCTATATTTCAAACTTGGAGAGTAACGAGTTCTTTGAACCTATCAACCTTAACAACTAAAGAGGTATTTTATCTAGAGCAAAGGGTAAAAAGAAGAGCAAAATAAAAATAAAGAGTCTAATGAGTTGAAAACCTACATAAGCAGCTCATGCAAAAGTTAAGACAAAGAAAAAATGCTTGCTCAATGAGTCAAAAATCCACTTGGATGGCCCATGCAAAAGTTAGATCTTTTTAAAAGCAAAAGGAGAGCATTAAAATAATTAATTAAGTTTGATGTATATCGGGTAACTTTTATGCTAGTTTTAACATTTTTAATGCAAATGTTTTAATCTTTTTAATGCAAATGGAAGGCATGTTCATAAACTTAGCTATAAGTAATATTATTTTCAAACACAAAGTGTTGTCTTTCTTTATTGCATAATTTTGTTGCCTAATGGTTTTGCAGTACAGAATCCTAAGTATGGAATAACACCCACAGCTTATACTCATCGTTCATAGCAAATCCAGCTCCAAGAATCTCTACTAGCATGATTCTGTGATGAGACTAGGTCCTCTCCACATGCTCCAGGAAGCAGAACAGTAGTCATCCTCTCTCAAATTTTATCAGCTAAGGGATAATTTATCTATGATCATACTCACAATAGACTCTTGTAGGACTATAATGGGTGCAATGTCTGAATCCCAGTAGTAGAATACAGTCTATATATGTCCTCACCATCACATGTTTTATGTGCCACTAAGGACAGGTCCTCCTAACCTCTCTCTTTGGAATGGCTTCCATCCACTCAACCTAATTATCGACTATCAGCATCCTTGCCTCATCGAAGGTGTAGCCTCTTTACATATGGCTATGAGGTGCATACCTCTATGGATCACTCGTCGGTGGTACCAAGATCCCCATCTTCTCTTGAAGCTAGATTTAAAAAAAAGGAAGGAAAAAAATAAAAACAAAACAAAATAAAGGTCACTGAGTTAAAACCTTGCAAAAAGCTACTCAGGTAAAAATTAGAGTGATTCACTGAGTTAAAAACCCAAGGGGGCAATTCAAGTAAAAGTTAAGGTCCAAAGTAAAATCAATAGCTCAATGATCTGAAAACCTCATAAGAGGCAACTTATTCAAAAATATAACTTCTTCTAAGTTGAAAACCTGTAAAGGCAGCTCAGAATTCATACCTACAGTAGAAGCAAACTATTGCTAAGGCATCCAGACTGACCCTGCCTCACTCTATCCAACCCTAAGATCATCTTTGCCATGATTATCAAAAAAGTGGTTTGACTGTGCTCCATCAAGTTTATCACTAGACCAATTAGTAGATCCCCTTGGTCGAATGGGTCAACAAACAAAAATTGGGCTAGTAGTAGCAATCCTGCTACCCTCAGCCATGAAGGGGTAGTCACCAACTTATGGCTACATAATTAAAAGAGAGCAGTAAGATCTATAGAGCTATCTATAGTCAGTAGTGACCTTACTATCATAAGGCTAATGTTGAATGCCCTAATCAGATATGAGTCTGCCTCTACAATAGGAGATGGTATTGTCATCATCATTATCATGCTACATGTGACTCCAAGGATAACAACAAACTCCTCCTATATTAGATATAATTCCACGTATCCAAACCATAAGACATAGGCCACTGGATCTACATAGTAATTGCAGAAAAGTAGTGTCGATGGAAACTTGCTGGAATGTTATCAGATACTGGAGCCCAAACTCGCACAGTCTACTTAACTTAGTGTGGCCTCACTAGTGGGAAAGGGTACAGAAAGTGAACAATGATTGTTGAGTCATTGTCTAGTCTTGCATGATATAATGGATGAGTTATATTTTGGTAGAGAAGTATAACGCATATTATTCTTGCAAATGAATAACAACAACAAGCATCTCAGGTTTCACTATAAATCCAGAGGATATAGAGTTTGAATAATCGATAGTTGGCAGTGTTTGTACATCACAGCCCGAGTGTACTAGCTCTTCATGCTAGGCTGCATTACTCTATCCTATGCTCTAATACATAAGCTTCAGAGTTTTGATACCATGCATCTGCCCTAGGCATCATCATCTCTTGATTACTCCTCATCCAAGCTAGGACTATCAGGAACTTCAATGTTATACCACTCTAGGCATGCCATCAGCTGGGTGATCTCTCTACCCATATACTTTATAACAGCCTGATTAGATGATTGCCTCCACAACCCAATATGAGACCTTTCCAGCATGCTTTATCCTCACTTACATGCTTCCCGAGAAAACTTCCTAGGAGGTCACCCATGTTATAATTGCTCCAAGCCAAGCATGCTTAACTTTTAAATTCTTATGGAATGAGCACCAAAAAGGTAGGTGCGCCTTATTGGTATGGATAGTACCTATCTAATCACTTAAGCTATTCTCGATTGCACAGTTCCATACCTGTACAATTTCAAAATCATTCAAATATGCAACCCAATCCTTACATAGTCTCAAGGTCCACCTTCTTCAGGTGTGGGATCAGTTCATTCATATGCCCCTACGCTTTGAAGCCTGCCAGGAGCCACTCCTTATCCATGCTCTTTTTAGCACCGATGTTCACTCCCTACCCTCGTCGGCCTCAAGTGTCACATGCCCACCAGCTTTTGGTTGGTTTATCCTTGAACCACACCATACTAAGAGAGGTTCTAGCTTTGATACCAAATTGTAACCCAACACCCAACATGAGACCTTTCCAGCATGCTTTTCCTCACTCACATGATTCCCACGAAAACTTCCTAGGAGGTCAACCATCCTATAATTGCTCCAAGCCAAGCATGTTGAACTTTGAAGTTCTTACGGAATGAGCACCAAAAAGGTAATGCACCTCATTGGTATGGATAGTACCTATGTAATCACTTAAGGTATTCTCAATTACATAGTCCCATACATGTACAATCTCAAAATCACTCAACTATGCAACCCTATCCTTATACAGTCTCAAGATCCTTCTTATTCGGGTATGGGATCAGTTCATTCATGTACCCCTTCCACCTAGAAGCCTGCCAGGAGCCACTCATTGTCCATGCTCTTTCTGGCACCGGCGTTCACTCCCTACCCTCGTTGACCCTGAGTGTCACATACTTAGTTATTTGAGCATAACGATCTCACTCTTCTTACTCCAAGAATTGGCTTGTCTACATTGACACAAGCATATAGGTATATAGGTCATGCATTTATGCATAGGTTTCATGATCATAATCATGATAAGTGCTTACCTGGACATCTTACATCTCAAATCTTTGGTAATGGTACAGTCTTATTAGCAATCTCATAGCATCAACCATGGCATCTCGAGGCACCTGCATAGGTCAAATACATGTCAGATCAGCAAAATTAGCAACATGCTAATGCACTTCATATACTTACATGAGTGGTGTTTAGTTACTTAAACTTAATCTCATCCCTCATCAGCACCAGGATGGATGTCTCATACGGATAGCTAAGCTCACGATAAACATCAGACACCTACTCAAGTATCATCTAAACTAGTTCAATTCAATTCTGTACTAATAAAATTACTTTCTTCTTGCTTAATCTCAGGTCTTATTCATGCTTATGAATGACCAAATTGCTTAATCCCCAAAGGAATCATAAAAAAACCTTGCTTTTGGCCAAATTCTGCTTGCTTTATGCGATACATAGCAAATTTTTGCTAATGTGCACCAACCTTTAGAGTGCTATGCTAATGTGCATTAGGTATTCATGAAGATGCACTCATGGAATTATGCTTCTTATAAAAATTTTAGAATTTTTAGAGATCATTTTCCCTAGTGAGTCTAATTTTCATGACCTGCAACATCTGAAAAATCCAGAAAAGTAGTCAAAATGCAACAAATTGATACTCAAAAATTCATGTATTTTTTCTAAACCATTTCAATTTTAATTTCATTAACAATTTACTTTTTGATGTCTAATATAGATAAGCAGTTGATCCAGCAGATGATCAGTTTCAATCAAGCCTTTGATTACTGGTCAAGCCATTGACCAAATAGTATTACATTTTAGTAATGGGTCCTAAATGCAATCTTTAGAGATATTAGACACTTGTTTGATGGTATGAGCATTAGATCCAATAGTCAATCACCTTTAGAACTGATAGTTACCCACCTTGATCAAATAGTTGATCACCCAAGTTCCACAATTGACCACCTAATCTAGTAGAGATCAAGCATTTGACTCTTAAACCCTAGCAGCAGGTATTTAAACTTAGATTTTAGGTGATTTTTAGGCCTTGCAGTAAAGCCATTGAGCATCGGGCTCTTAATGATAGAATTAGGTTGCAAGCCTCAACATGAGCACTCTTTGATCAGCATTGATCATCTAGCCTAAGCATCAAGCTCTTAGTGGCATAATTAGGTTGCAAGCCCTACCATGAGCACTCTAATCAAGCATCAATCATCTTGCCTTAGCACCAGGCTTCCAGCAAGTTTTTTCCTCAATGGAGTCATAAGTTTTAGCCCACATACTGAGCACCCAATGCTAGAATTAAGACATCAATCTTGATACCCTCAGTGGATCACATTCTCTTCCTTAGTGAAGTTGCAAGCCTCAGCATGAGCACATTGATGAAGTCTTCCTCAATTGATCACTTTCACATCCCCAGTAGATCCTAATTTCCCCCAGAGAGCTACAAGCCTTAGTACAAGCATTATGCAAGCCTTACCATGAGCATTATGCAAGCCTTAGCATGAGCGCCCTATAAGCCTTAGCACGAGCATCTCATAAAGCCTCAACATGAGCATAGAACATTAACATAAGCATCATTCAAGTACTCACCTTGCTTTTAGTTAAAAGTCATGTTGTGATTAGGTCTCATTTTGATGACTTTTACCTATGTCACCTCAAAATGGTCCTAATTAAGGGGTAAATTATTGATCCTTACTTTTTACCTGTGCGTTACAGTTTTGGGTTTTGGTCGATTCAGCTTGGTATAGGTCCCTGATGTTGACTCTAATCTGCATACATGCCTTTGAGCCTTCTTTGAATGTTTTGGACATGCGAAGCATGTTACATTTTGCTTATAAAGGGTGGAGTACATAGCATGCATTTTATGATATGTACAGTACATAGTGCTACATGCTATGTGTATCTTAAAAATGTATACATGATGGATGGTCTTTTCCTGAGCAAATCTAATATGCTCCATATGACACCATGCCTTAGGGTCTTAAATAATGCTTGTTTGACCAATGGCATACATCTTAATGCATCTACATTGGCCAATATACATAGGTCATAAATGGATCATGTTCGACATTTACTGCTACATGCTACACATATAGCCTTTTCTAGGCTATATGCTGCTCATATAACACTATATGTTGCATATATGGCTCAATAATTTCTAAAATCTCACATTGTTAATATGATTTCCTTAATCCTACCTCACTTACCTATAAATATAAACCTTGTATTTATGGAAAAGGG
Source organism: Dalechampia spathulata (assembly GCA_948192965.1). Taxonomy (NCBI): domain Eukaryota; kingdom Viridiplantae; phylum Streptophyta; class Magnoliopsida; order Malpighiales; family Euphorbiaceae; genus Dalechampia; species Dalechampia spathulata. The sequence continues at coordinate 11,299 of CANYBF010833010.1, forward strand.
GTCCAAAATTCATAAAACTTGCCTAAACTCTTCTAAATTTTAATCTCACTTAATTAAACACTTATTAAGTAATTAACCTAGGATTAGAGACTAATTAATCCTACCCAAATCCCTAATCACATTTAGAATCAAAATCTCAACAGCCTAATCTATTGTGGTGAGTTGAATGCCTATTCTCTCCTTCTTTTCATCTTGATTTCATGATGGGTTTTTAATTTATGACTTTGTTTTGATGATTGGCTTTAATCATGTGTGATTTAATAGATCTTATTGATTATTCATGCCCTAAATGATTTTTCATGGTTGTTAAATGTGCTGAGATTTAGGTTTTAATTCATGTTTTTGCTTAAAAACATGTTGTTCTTTCAGATTGCTTTGCTACATGCAACACATAATATGCTATGTGTGCCATATATAGCCTATATGTGGCATACATCATGCTATGTGTGGCATACATAACTTCTTGTTTTGCCAGAAAATACCATTTTTCACTCAGTTTTTGCTTATTCCTTAATAATTTTTAAAGTTCTCATTAGCACTAGTGGCTTCACTGTAGCCCTAATGATATGAGTTTATCATAGATTGATCATATTTCATTAATTTTAGCTTTTAAATCATATTTTCCTAATTAAATACTTATTTAATTTGTTGATTTGATGATTAACAACATGCTTAGCTTTGATTGGTTGAGTTTTCTATCTCCAATTAGCATTTGTATCATGTTAGTGACTCCCAATTCATTATGCCATGTTCAATTGTTCATGATTTTGTCATTAAATCATTTATTTACTCAATTAATGCTATTTTAATTGTGTTTATTATTGTCACTTGACATGTTTAGCTTGAGTGGACATTGATTCATTTCTAAGTGATGTTTTATATGATCTTAGAAAATTCTAGTCTTGCTATTGATCAATTTTGCCTAAAATTAATTATTTTTTCATGATTTTCACGATTGGACTTGTGTTTATTCATATTTTCATGATTGTTGCCATTACATTCATCAAACTTTGACTCTTGATTCATGCTTTCATGTGGCATTAAATTAGTTGACCTAGTCCTATATTTCATTTGCTACGAATGATTTTGCTTGTATTCTTTTATTATCACTCATGCATTTTTAGCTTATGTTATATGAGGTTGACTTTTTTTAAGTGAATGAGACATTGGGTAATGTCTCAGATTTTGTATCGATGAAAATTCTTTATAATAGAATAGGCATTATTCTCCATTTTTGTATGATATAGCCTTAAATCTCTTATGAATCCCTTATCTCTTCCTCAATCCTTTTCTCTGACCTTTATTTTATTTTGTGTAGCTTTGCTCATTATTTTATATCTACCATTATATATCTTTTATCATTGCTATATGATATATATCATACCATGTCATGCCTATGCTATGTCATCTCATATGTTATCTCTATGTCATGTCATCTCACATGTCACGCCTGTTAGTGTATGCTCTAGAGCATCATGTTTTATTGTGTTTGAATGTTTTAATCAATGAAAGGCATTATTCATTATTTGATTTGCTTGAAAGGCTTTTAATTAAATAATGAATTCCATGATATTGGAACA
>CANYBF010833219.1:0-11488 GCA_948192965.1 Dalechampia spathulata
AATCTGAAATCCTAAGCAACTAGGGACAAAAAAAAACTCATAAAAACCACTTAGATCTAGGTGATTTTTTCCCTAAACTCAGATTTGGACTATTTTCTCATCCCCCTAACTCGGATCTAAGGAAAATCTACAAGAGGTTAGTAGATCTATCACTTTTTATGACTTTCCATATGTGTTTTATTACATGCATGCTTAAATCTGATAAAGGCTGAAGTGGTTTAGTGTTCTGCTTATGTTTAGCTGTGTTTTTTTTTTCTGTCTTCTTCATGCATAATGTTATGTACGATCACGTATGATCATCTCAATATCATATGTGATCGCATATAATCATGCGCGATCGTGTATGATCATCTCAATATCATACGTGATCACGTATACTTCATGTGTGGTTCATTTTTGTATGATTTCCACGTTCCTGCTGTTTGATCTCCTGTTTATGTTTTTCTTTCTGGTGTATAGCATTATGTGCGGTCGCGTATGATCATCTCAATATCATATGCAATCGCACATAACCATGCGCGATCGTGTATGTTTCAAGTATGGTTCATTTTTTTTATATCCGTGTTTCTATTATTGTGTTTTAAGCCTGTCATCGATCAAATATAATCATGTGCGATCGTGTATGTTAGTTTCAATAACATACGCGATCGTGTATGTTTCAAATGGTTCATTTTTGTGATTTTCGTGTTTCTGTTGTTATGTTTTAAGTCTGTTTGCGTAATTTGCATATTGGTTTTGTGATTAGCGTCATTATTACACTTGAATTTGTTCCTTTTTATGCATTTGGGTATGATTTTGTAGCTAATTAGGCTAATTTGGAAGAAGGAGACGGGTCGGGCCTGAGGCCTAATCAAAGCAAACCCATCGGACCTTGAAGAAAACAATTGGGCCTCGGGCCCAAAATTATGATTTTAGGCATTTTGCTCCTTTTTGCTCATTTAATTATTTTTGGTTGGGTTGTATTAAATACCCAAAAATTTTCATTTATTTACTCTTTTTTGGTTATTTTGGATGGGTTGTACTTAAATACCCACATCTTGATTCTGCATTTATTTTCTGCACTTTTAATGCTTCCTTCACACTTTATTATCTGTGTTGTGTCTTCTTGAGTGCCCTATGCCATGTAACCGTATGCTTAATCAAACTTGAACCTAATTGTGTGTTTAGGAGTTTTCGTTTGAAATTAAATAAATGAACATACTAAGATGGAACATGAATAAATTCAAAATCCCGAACCCAAACTCTGAAGAAATTTAGGCCGCTTTCCAACACAGGGAGGCTCGAGTTTTATTTCCTAGTTTTTGAGTCATTCAATTGAATTGACAAAGCAAACTATGTGGTGACTCCATTAAAATTTGATGCGATCTTTCTAGGTTAAAAGCAATCAAACGGGGGAAACGCCATTGGGAGCAAGCACCACGGCCTTTCATGCCGAACAGCGTGCAGCGCTCCTGCGTCCGGGACGCGCTACTCTTACAATATACACATGACTATTGATCAAGTAGTGGTATAACTTAATACATGTTAAAAATAAAGCCAAACACAACCTCTCAAGTAATGAATATTTCCTTTCATTCATGGTCAAGATCATGCTGAGATAATAGATCACCTACTTATGACCCATAGAATTATCCTGGGCTAGAAGACAACCTATGGATTCACTTGAGGTAAAAATATATAATTTTAGAGGGATACCTAACCTTAGAGGAACTATCATTGGGGGATTGGAGAGATACTCTTTTATTCTGTCAAAAGCTAGTTGATGTTTCTCCTCCCACTTGAATTCATGAGTCTCTTTAATCTTCAGCAGATCTGAAAATTCCTTGGTCTTCCCTGCCAAGTTAGATATGAACCTTCTTAAATAATTTACCTGACCTAAAAACCTTTACAGCTTTTTTTTTGTTAGTAGGTGCCTTAGCCTCTTTAATCACCTTGGCTTTATTGCCATCAATCTCTACACCCCTATTATAGGATAAAAGCCAAGAAAATTCCTTGCACGGACCCCAAAGGCTCATTTGAGTGGGTTAAGCTTTAATTTGTACATCTGCATTCTCTTAAAGCTTCTTCTCAAGTGTTCCACATATTCTATGACCCCCTTTGACTTAACCATGATAGCATCGATGTACACCTCCAAACTCTTCTTGATCATGTCATGAAAAATGGAATTCACTACATGTTGGTAAGTAGCAGCAGCATTTTTAAGACCAAATGGCATCACAAGCCATTCAAATGTTTTGATTGAGCCAGGACATCTAAAAGCTATCTTGTGAGTGTCCTCTTGTACAATTATAATATGATTGTAGTAGGAAAAGCCATCCATGAAAGAGAGCATCTCATTCTTTGAAGCAACATCAATCAACACATCTGCCACTAATATTACATATATGTCTTTTGGAGTGGCCAAGTTTAGATCCTTGAAATCAATACATATACATAGCTTTCCATTCTTTTTGACAATAGGAATAATATTAGAAAGCCATTATGCATACCTTGTAAACCGTATAAACTTGGCTCTAAGCAACTTTTCAATTTCTTCTTTCATCTTTAGTTCCATTTCCTTAGATATCCTCCTTGATGGCTGCTAGAATGGCTGAAACTCAGGCGTAATAGGTAGTTTATGCTCAACAACATCTCTACTAAGCCTCGATATTTCATCATAATCCCAGGTAAAGTAGTCCTTAAATTCTTTCAGCAAGGCTATGATTTATTGCTTTAAATCTTTGTTTAAAGTTGAACTAATGTAAGTTATCCTTGGGGCATCAACCAATCCCAAATTTACTCCTACAATTGATCCAACATAGGTGGACCTTCATCCTCAAACTTATATAGGGCCTCTTTAAGATCTTTTATCTAGATCTCCTCCACTTCTATGTCATCTTCCTTATTTTCAAAAATTACCTCGGCTCCAAAAAGACTTTCATTTTCTGCCTCCAACCACTCTAACAAGTGTTGTACCTCCTACTTCCATGAAGCCACTGCAGCTGTGGCTATTTCCTTTAGTGAGAACCTAATCATTAACCTCTTCTATAGTCATGATTGGGCTCATCGGCCTATAAGGGCATGATGTCCATAGGTGTCAATTCTCCTTATGACTTTTTTTTAATGGACTTCATATCTTCTTCTAACATATAAACAAATTTAGGTCCACCAATTTTCTTTCTATAAAATTTAATTAGACAGTAATAAAAGTCATAAAACCTGGCATCTATCGAGTCCAAATTTATTTGAAAAGGACTGTCATAAGCCTAAACTACTTCTATGTCATTTCCTTTCCATAGTAACAAAAACTAGTGTAAAGAAGATGGGACACACCAGTTTGCAGGGATCCAACCTCTCCCTAACAAAACTTGGTAGTTTGCACTAGAATGAATGATGAAAAAGGCTAACAAAGAAGTACTCAATCCTATTGTAAGCTCCAAGGGTAAAATGCCTAAAGTCTTTGAAACTTCTCCATTAAAAGCTGAGACTTGCACATTTATCTCAATTAAGTCATCTTTGGTGCGCTCGAGTCGATGCATCATCATGAATGACATGATATTTATAGCTGAACCATTATCAATAAGTACTCTAGACACCGGTCATCCATTTATATTTGCCTTAATGTAGATGGGCTTGATATGCTTTGTCATTTCTTCCCTTGGCTTCTCGAACATAACCCTCTTTAGCTTTTGGGGATGGGAAACTTGAATTGAGATTCCAATATAATACTCTGTCATGTCTGTCCCAACCTTAAACACCTCAAGAACCTTAATCTCCTCGTCCTTCTATATAAACTCATAAGGCAAGGTTATCATATTAGTAGAAGGATTTAAAGGAATAGGAATACTTCCTACTATGAATGACTTAGTATTTTCCTTAGTGTGTGTACTAATGGTGTCTTTTTCTTTTGCTTTAACATCCTCAGTAACTATTATATTAAATTTTGATCTTCCTTTTTGTTCATTCCCTGATTGAATACTCCTTCTTTCTGCTACTTTCTTTCTTTGCTATCTTCATTTTTGAGTCATTGTTAAAGGTTCAAGGAACTTCTTATGGCGTAACCTATGTCATTTGCCTACATGAACAAGTGGAGGAACTACAAACCAAGGCTGCCTTCCTTCATTCACTCCCTTTTACTACTTTTTCTGCTGTGAAGTAGAAATATTATCCTCTCTTTTCCACACATTCCAAGATCTCCCCAACCTTTGCCAAATAGTTGCCTTATGAGGCTTTTCATGTTTAATCACCCTATTTCTCATGAATATGATCACAAGAGTCTAAACATGCTTGTCTATATCATCAGCTTATGGGAACTCGATCCTTCCTCTTTGCATTTACCTCTTAGACCTACTGTTATTCAACCAAGAACATAAGTCTACAATAGCAGTAGCTACGGGCATCATGAAAAGATCCTCATCCACCATCATGATTTCCCTCTTCTCAGAAAATTTCAACACCCCTTTGTTTATTCTATCTTGAATCAGATTCTTGAATGTCTAATAAGCATTGATATTATGAGTCCATGAATTATGATACTTGTAAGAATCCTTACCTTTTAACTCCTCTGTTGTTGGAAGCTTATGGTCAGGAGGAAACTTAATCAGTTTCTCTTTCAATAAGAAATCAAAAATTTCTTCTGTTTTAGTAACTTCAAAGGTATACTATGATTGCTGTAAGGAAGCAACCCACTTTTCCCATAAATATAGTACCTTCTCAATCAATGAAGGATAGACAAATAAGCCTGAACTTAACACATCAGTAACTGCTACATCAGGCTTCACTGTATCCTGAAAGTATAACCCCATAGTCTTTCTTCTTTGATTTTCTTCTTGCAGTAATTCTTCATATTCTGAGACTTTTGTAGCCAATTCATAGAAATCTCTAAACTCCATACCCTGGAATTTCTTATGGAGTTCAATATCCATCCCTCTTTGTGCCATTTTCATAAATTCTCCTTTTGGCAAGAAGACCTTACATCTGTTTCTCATCTTCGTAAACCTAGCAATAAAAGAATCAGCATTCTCACCCACCCTTTGAGTGACCCTTAATAATTCAGCCATACACACCTCAGGCTCAGCCCTGAAGAATTGAGTATGGAATTTCTGTTCCAAGTCTTGTTAAGTTTAAAGTGAATTCCTTGATAGTGTAGTTAACCATGTGAAAGCTACACTAGTCAGTGAGTTAGGAAATAAATATAACCTAGAAAAGTCAAAATTATCATAGTTTGCCAATTCCCCATATTGAATAGTAAACCTTGATACATGCTCAATAGAGGATTACCTGTTTTCTTTTGAGAATAAAGCAAAATCTTAGATTCTATATCCTCGTGGATATGGATTATCCCTATCTACAGCATTAGGATATGGCTTGTGAAATTTAGGATGGCCTAGTTATCTCAGGCCTGGCCTATACAACTCTTGGACCATCTCTCTTACAGTATCTATATTGATAGTGTCCTGTGCTTGAATAGCCTAAGGAATAGGCATGTTCAAACCTAGAATGTTACCTCATGAGCCCCTGCCTAGAGGTGTCTCCATGTTATACTAATTCGGCTGCATATAAGGATTGGTAGTAGTAAAAATCTAGTGTGGCAACACGGGTGGCCTCCTATTTTTCTGACCTTATGGAGTCCTGCTACCGTCTTCCCTCCTATAAGGGGGAAGATATCTTTCTTCAGCCTTTGACAACTCCCCAACTTCTTTATTTGGGTGAGCAGCAACTCTTTGCCCCTCGAGCACTCCACTTGAGTTATGTCTTTGAGGGGTAGGCACACAATTAACTTCTTGGACTGAGGCAGACTGTGAGGAATGAGGAATATTTAGTTTTTTAATCACTTTATTTATGTTGGAACATAAATTGTCCACTACTTTCAAGGGTTGAATCTCCTTTTGTAACTCAAGCATATTAGTGCTCATTTTCCTAAGTTATCCATAATGACTTTTCCTACGGAAGTGACCACACCAGCCATGCTTTCCTTCAAGGCCTCACTTACAAACCTCCTTAATTTTACCATGAATTCTTCAGAGCCCACATCCACTTTGTTATTAGTGGTAGTAATCTCTGGATTCTTTTCTTATAACTCTGGTGCCCCCAAGGCTTTTACGTGAACTCTTCTTAACAACGGAAGCCTTTCAACCTCTTCCTTAAGTGGAACAATTTCTTCCAGTCCTACAACAGTAGGAACTTCCTTTGAATCCTGAGATCCAATAATTTCTTTACCTAAAGCATTATGAGTTTTGAGTCCATGATCATGCATATCCCACTAGACGTGTCAAAATGGTTTGGCATAAATTTAGAAATAATTAATATGGGCATGCTAGAGGTTAAATCTCAATAAATATGTCAGGCGATTGTGAGTTCCCAAGCTCCTTGGAATAATTTGCTTGGACGTGTCTAATAGCTCGATTAAAATAATTTGAGGACTACTAAACAAGATATGAAAACAAATAGGAATAAAAGAGAAAATGAAGAACAATTTCAAGTAATTTGCTTGTATTTGAACCAAATATAGATAAAAAACAAAGCTTGAAAGTTTACAATTGAACAGAACAAGAAAAAAAGTAACACTTAGAAAGATTTCGAGTGTTTTTGCTATCTTGAGTCTTGATTGTTGATTGATTCTTTTTTTCTTGTATTATGATCCCCCTTTTATTAAAGCCAAAAATAGAAAGACTGCCATGAAGTCCCACTCTCCGCTAGGAAAAATAGCCCACGTTCCACCAGGAACAAATTAACCATTTAGCAGTTAATTAGCAGTCCATCCATGAATTAATTAATTAACTAACTAAAATATTTAAGCTATTAATAATTATGTTACACCTGCATTAGAGACCCTAGGAGTTATGCATATGCGCGTGTGTATGCGTAAATGATTGGTAGGATTGAATGAGTGTATGTTATGTGTACGGATGTGGATGAATGGATATTGATGGCTTTATGTTTGTGATTTTATGTGTTAATATGAATTGGAATGCATCTTTCTATTGGCTTTGTTTTGTGTCATTGCCTTATTGAGAAACGTGCCTTCTTGGTTGGATGAGGGACGGTAAGAATATAAGGTTTAGGTATGTGTTTGGAGTGTTGTTAGGCTTGGCACGGGGGGTTGTGACAGGTACCCAGGAGATTAAGCTTGCCAATAGGCATAAGTTGGCCTTTAGATAGTGGTACGGGTGTACGGCTTAGTCGTACGGTTGTACTAGACAGGGTAACTACAGGGATTTTAGGTCTTGGAGGGCGTACGGGCGTACCAAAGGGTGGTACAGCCGGACGCGAACTCGCAGGAATTTGGGTTTATCTGGAAAATTGAGTACGTACGGGCGTACCGAATGGGGTACAGGAATACCGTTGCTCGTAGGAATTATGTGCATCGGAAGCTTTAGTTCGGTACGGGCGTACTAAGTCACGTACGGCCGTACGTGACTTAAGTTTGACTTTTTAAGGGTTATAACATAACATTTTCCTTAGGTTTCCTTCCTTTTTCTTTAGATTAAAACCCTCATAAACCCTGTCAAACATCCCGGTTTGAGTTACGAAGCTTCTAGAAGGTGTGGAAACAAGAGATTAAGCTAGAGACTCGTTAAGATCAAATCACCGGCTTACACTAGAAGTAGCTTTCTTGTCAGGTTTATGCTAGCTTTGTGTCTTTTGTCACCTGTGGCGTATTTCTATTACCTTAAGACTTGAACCAAGTCTAGGCTTGTGTTTCTACTTCGTATCCTACTCTTTGATGTGTGTTATGTGGATGTTTATTGTTCTAATGCTTGGATTGATGTTTCCTTTGCTTGATTATATGATGAATGGTCCAAGCTTTCGTATATAAGATGAATTGTTGTAATGACATGTTGACATGCATGGAGATGAATGAGGAAGGGATAAGGAGAGAAAAGAAAGTGAGTAATGAGGGCAGAGCTCAGCTCTGGGCATACTGGGTCAACAATGAGAATGGGATTCCTACGGGAATCATTAGATAAGTAACCTCTTGAGAAGGGAGATGAGTCTCGAGACCTATAGTAGGATTGAGTGCAGAGCACTCCACACTTATATGGCCTCCTACGGGAGATGAGTACCAGTACCTATCTGGACCCAGTATGTGCGAAAGGAATGTGCATAATTATAGGAAAATAAGAGTGAATGAGGGAAAGAAGGATGAGGGGGATTTCCAGGAGCAATTGCATTTGCATTGCATAAGATGCTAGGTTGCTATGTTTCTAATATGATGTTTATGATGGGTTGCTATGTGATATATGCCTATCTATATGTGTTTCTAGCACAACTGAGTTTCTCTTAACGTTTATCATTTGATGAACGTAGGTTTAGAGTCCTCGGGTAAGCGTGCAGAGAAGGATTAGAGGTCGTCAGCTGAGACAGACTGATCTCGACTTGGTACCGGACTCTCGTGGCATACTCCAACCTCTTTTTGGCAGTGTAGTTAGTATGGCAGTAGTTATGTAAATTGTATAGCTTTTGGTGGTATTATGTACGCACTCACTTATTTGTAAGAATCATAACAGGTTTTATATATAGCAGTCTCAGAATTGCTTGTTATTGTATGTTGCTTGAGTGGATACCAGGTTTATCCAGGGTATTTTAGCTCATCGTGTTACTTTCGTCGCACTACCACCATTAAGCCTAGAGATGTGTCCCGATACGACGTCTTCATGATGCATCCTTTATGGTATAGGCATCGGTCTTCTTATGGGGACTGCTGTCTGTGCTACAAGAGCATGTCCTCCTGGGTATGGGCCAGGTGTGACATATTTTAGTGGTATCAGAGCTATGGTTTAGCTCGATGGATTGCATAGGGGTTTGTTGAGACTACTGCTTATGTTTAGGAAGCTACACTTGAGGAGTTGCCAGTCTGTACCATTGCTGACTGTTAGGTTTATGTTATGTTTGTTGTGTTACAGATTGAATGTTATGACGGATAGAGCCATTATTGTGGGTGAAGAAGAGGGGGGTAACTTTAATCCCCAGGAGAGTTCATCTGAGACTGGGAATGTCAGTGGGAGGCAGCCACGATAGGAGGAACAAGCTGGGCCGAGTGTGAGGGTGCCACAAGCAGATAAAGTTGATGCCTCAGTAGCTAATCCAATGGCAGCACATTTTGCTTAGTTTCTATAATTTATGCGGGCATAGGGTCAGACCTTACCTGTAACCCCAGCACCACCTCCACCCCCGCCAAAACCAAAGGAAGAGTATAAGCTAGATTTCAAGAAGTTGAGAGCATATGGGGCTACGGATTTTATTGGGACGATTGACCCGTATGTGGCTGAGACTTGGTTAGAAAAGATACAGAGAGTTCTGAGGCAATTGAAGTGTCCCAAGACTACCAAGTTTGAGTACACCATTTCCCTGCTGCAAGAAGATGCACATGAATGGTGGAAAACCATTCCACAGAGTATGGCCAATCCTCTGGTGCTTACATGGGCTGACTTTCAGAGGGAGTTCCAACAGAAATACGTACCGACGGCCTATACGGATCAAAAGCTGCATGAGTTCCTTAATCCAAGGCAATGGAACATGATAGTGGCAGAATACGAAAGGGAATTCACAAGGTTAGCCTACTATGCCACCAATATTCTAACTTTCGAGCGAGAGCGGTGCAAGAGGTTCTAACAGGGTTTGGATCTCCGCATTCAAGCATTGGTTCATGGTTTTAACTATGATGACTTTTCAGCTTTAATGGCCAATACATCGAATCACGAGCGGATTCTGTTAGAGGGGCAGATGAGGCAAGAATCTGTGAGAAGACCGTTCCGAGAGCCGAGTTCTTCATCAGGATCCCCGAAGAGGGGGAGATTCAGAGGTCCATTTTCTCCATGACCAGTAGGGGTACGACTGCCACCACCTCAATGAATACAGAGTGGGAGACCCACGTATTCTAGTGGCAGTGGTAGTACAGGGTCCGGGTTGATGGCATGTCACACTTATGGCCAGACACACCACGGGGCTTGCCGAATGGGATCTGATTTGTGTTATCGTTATGGCCAGGCTAGGTACTATGCTAGAGAGTGGCCTACACATGATAACATCTCAGTACACACTGCGTCAGAGGGTGGTTCTTACCAGCAGAACCCGAATGTGAGATTTGGTTCGGGTGGTCCTCAGAGCACAGAGAGAGGTAGAGGAAGAAGCAGAGGAGGCCGTGACAGTGGGAGCCGAGGGACAAGCGAAGAGTCTATGAACCAAGCAGTTGGCGTTCCTACCAGAGTGTATAACTTAGTTCAGCAAGACAAGCAGCATGCCTCTGATGTCGTAATCAATAATGTCATTATCTCTAATCATGAGGCATTAGTATTATTTGATCCGGGTTCCTCGCATTCATACATTAATACAGAGTTTGCCCGAGTACTTGAGATGTGTAGTGAGGAGTTAGGTTATGAGATAGTTGTGTCGAGTCCATTAGGCAGGAATGTCATAGTGGATAGGGTGTTGAAACAGTGTCCTTTGGTCATACACGGTGTGTGTTTCCTATCTGATTTAGTGGAGATGTCGTTTAAGGATTTCGATGTTATTTTGGGTATGGAATGGTTAGCACAGTACAAGGCAGTGATGGATTGTCATCAGAAGATTGTGACCTTACAGCACCTAGAGCAGAATGGGGTAGTAATACGGGGGAATGTGCCATCCATAATGGCGAGATTAATTTCTGCAGTAACAGCACAGCGATTAATAGCACAGGGTTGTGAAGCAGTCCTCGCACAAGTGACAGATGTGCGACAAAAGTAGGTTCAGTTGGCAAACATTCCGACCGTTTATGATTTTTTGGATGTTTTTCCTATAGAATTGCCAGAGTTGTCATCGGAACAAGAGGTCGAGTTTGAGATAGAGGTGCTACCAGGTACAAAACCAATCTCCATTACTTCATACAGAATGGCCCCATTGGAATTGAGAGAACTGAAGGTACAGTTGCAAGAACTTCTAGAGAAAGGCTTCATTAGACCAAGCATTTCACCTTAGGGTGCACCAATGTTATTCGTTAAGAAGAAACATGGGACGATGCAGATGTGTGTTGACTACCGGTAACTGAACAAGGTGACTATTAAGAATAGGTATCCACTGCCATGCATTGATGACTTATTCGATCAGTTGAAAGATGTCGCAGTGTTCTCTAAGATTGACTTGAGATCAAGGTATCATCAACTTCATGTTAAAGAGGGCTGTGAGGAGTAGCACATCCCGGACGTGGGAGTACTGCACGCTGTTCGGCGTTAGATGCCGTGGTGCTTGCTCCCGAGTGATTTAAACCATGGTTAACCTGCAGGACCTAAAGAGATCACGTTGAGAAATGCTATGGAGTTGCCACCCAATTCATTTGACCAGCTCGATTGAGTGATTAAAATGAACCAAGAAATTAAACCTGAGGCTTCCTGTGTTGGAAAGCAGCCCGAATTTCTTCAGAGTTGGGTTCGGGATTTCGATTTTATTTGTATTCCGTATTATTATATTCACTTTATCTGATTTTAATGAAAAGTCAAATCACATGCAATTTAGGTTGTAGTTGAATTAA
>CANYBF010833252.1:0-34379 GCA_948192965.1 Dalechampia spathulata
ATTGCCACGCCCAAAAATTGCTCTATAAATATAGAGCTCGGGGTAACATTTTAGGGATCCCGAAATTGCCAAAAGGCAAGGCCAAACTCTGCTAAAATAATTTCTAAAATTAATTAAACACTTAATTAATTTTTCTTAGGAAATTAGAGACAAATTGGCCCTAGTTAGGCTCCCAAAATACGTAAGGAAAGAAGATCTACGAAGAAAAGCCATTTCCTAGAGGTAATTTTCCCATTTTTCTTCATTTTCCTTCTATTTTTCTTAATTTTCGGGTCTATATGCTGCGCATATAGACCTATGTTCACCATATGTAGCACATGTGTGGCGCACATAGGCCTATATACTGCGCATATAGGCTTTGGTTTTCAAAGAAACTCACGTTTTTACTCCGGTTTTCTTCCCGATCTGGCCATTTTAAGGTCATTTAAGGCTTTTCCATGCCTTGGGTACCCTAGATCTGCCTTAAAACTTGCTGGATCTAAAATAATTTTAACTTTAAAATTTTTTTTCATGATTTGGATGCAAATCCACGAGCAAAAATCCAGTTTTGGGTCCGATCTACCTAGATCGGGGCCAGATCTAGGGTTTCTGCTGAAAAATTTTCGGTTTTGCTTCGGTTTTCAAAGCTATGTGCGCCACACATGGCTCTATGTGTGCCACATGTCCCTCATGTGTGGCGCACATAGATCTATGTACAGCGCACATAGATCCCAGTTATCATAGAAAAACCTGATTTCAACCTGAACCGCTTCGGTTTTGAATTTTCCAGTGACTCCAGTAGCTTCTCCGTGCACTTGGGGTTCTGGATTTGTCATAAATCATCCAGATCTACTTGATTTTAACCTTAAAATTAATTATTTCAATTAATTATTTGGTTCATCAAACCGGAGGCCGAAACAAGGTCAAAATGAGGTATTCCCTTCATTAAAGTTGCTGGATTTTGTCTGTAGATTATTTCTGTACTGACAGATTTCATTTTCGTGCAGATCCAGAAGCTATGTGTGCCACATGTTGGCCTATGTACGCCACACCTTGCCCATGCGTGGTGCACATAGCCTGATGTGCGGCGCGCATAGTTCACATTTTTCCAAAAAAATCATATTTTGAGCCATATTTTCACCGTATTTTGACATATCTAGTGGTATTTGAGTTTCACAGCAGCTCAAGTATTCTGGAAAAAGTCATAAAGTAATTTTTACATAATTAATTTTGGCCTCAAAATTAATTTTTACGATAAAATGCAATTTTTGATCGTATAAATGTGATTTTTGATAGGATTGGAATTAATTGGTCGTAGTCCTTCTAATTAAATTTTTCCATGATCAAATAAAATAATTTTGCTTAAAATTATTTTTATTAAAATGAATTTTCACGATCCGGCTCGTGTTTATTATTTCAATTATTGCCAAATAATTGCTGGATTTTGACTCTTGGTTCATACTTTTAAATGATATTGGACTAGTCAATTAAATCCAAAATTCATTTGCTACTAATGAATTTATTTGTTCATTTTGCATATTAATCCATCGTGCATTTTGGGTCGTGCAATTCGAAGGAGAAAAGGGGTATTACTTAATACCCGGGAAATTATGTATGCGAGGGATTTTTGTAATAGGATATGATTTATTATTCGATCTGTAATAATTAATTTCCCCTATCTCGTGTGTATCCCCTAATTTCCTCGATCCCTTTCACCGGCCTTTATTTTTATTTGTATATTTGCTTAATTATACTATGTCATCATGTCACATGCCATGTCACATGACACATGCACACACTACTATGCATGCCATGCATATACCGTATGCCATAACATACTGTATTCTGTATGCATATATGTATAAATACACAAATACGCCAATACACCAATACGCAATCCAATACGCTCAATCAACCAATACACTTTATCATGCATACATATATACCATGCCATGTCATATACTATGCCATGTCGTATGCCATAACGCATATCATACCGTATGCCATACATATACTATATTGAATACACATTCACATATGCACCACTACGCCGTGTCATGCATATGCCATGCCATTCATCATCCCACATGCCATGCATATGGTATGCCATTCACCTTACATGCCATACATACAATATGTCATGCATCATTTCACATACTATGCATATAGTATGTCATCCATTTAAACATGCCATGCATACAGTATGTCATTCACTTCACATGCTATACATATAGTATGTCATCATTCTCACATGCCATGTATATGGTGTGCCATATATTATGCCATGTCATGTACATGATATAACATTTCACATGTCACGCCACATGACACAAGCACATTCTGCTACACATGCCATGCATATGCCATGTCAACGCATCATTCACATGCCACACATTTGGTATGTTATACATATAACATGTCATGCATATGCCATGTATTACACCATCACACATATCATGCATATGATATGCCATACACCATTCGCATGCCATGCATAAGGTATGTCATTTATTATGCTACAACATGCATATGCCATAATATCCATCACTTCACATATCATGCATATGGTATGTCATCCACCCTATGCATACGCATTGCATACGCTATATGCCCAATGCTAAATTAAAATAAAAACGTTAACGCATAAAGCCATACGCTATTTGCCATAATACGTGCTTACATATTAGGATGCCATACCATGCATAAGATATGTCATTCACGCTCACATGACATGCATATGCCATGTCATCCAATGCCATGTAACTTTATATGTCATTTTACTTGCAACCTTGTAATGCCAATTCACATGACGCGTTGTGTGCTTACATTTACGCTCGCATGCTTACCTACTTAGGACAATTGATTCCAACTATAATGGTAAAATCGATTTTGGAAACTCATAGAATAGATCTCCACTACCCAAACCTAATCTCTGAAGGGTTTAACTAGCACTCATGCTATGGGTTGGTTGGACCAATCCGGAACCATCCGGTGGTGACTCCCTTGTGACTCTTTTGAGTCCGTATCATTCCCTAAAGGAACCCCTTAGGAAGACTACGCTTTCGCTCCAAGTGCGGTCCCCAGTTAGTGACTTTCGCAAGCCTCACTTTGGGCCCTGACAGAAACCGGTGCTCACAATAATCGAAGAAAAAGTAACACACATATACATATTTATAAAGAACATTACTTTCCATACATAAAACTACTTATATAAGACAATTATGATATTTAATTATAAAGGACATACCTAGATGTATGAGTGTTTTATGGTTTGTAACATTCAAAATATATATGATATATTATATCAAATATGTGAATGATCTAGAATTAAATAGATTTCGTATTTCATGCTTTATGTTGTAAGTCTTTGTAACATGGTTTTAATAATTAAGTATATGTGTTCTCTCAAATCAATGGAAGCACTTAATACAAATTTGAATTTAAATACAAAAAAAGAAAAATTTAATATGGGAAATGTTTCATAAGCTCAAACATTATTTTTTCAAACTTTCATGTTTCATATAATTACTTAACCTAGTATGTGTTTTACAAGTTGAACATAATTGTTTTTACTATGCTAATCATTTGTTATATCTCAAGGGCATGTAATAATAGGATTTAACTATATGAGGTATGTGTTACATGAAGGGTGATTTCGAACATAACCTTGATTTATGTTCTTTTTGTTTAAAGTATGTCAAAATTATCAAGGACCAAATAGTTTAAATAATTTTGAAATTTAAAGACCAAATAGTTTGAAATGAAAACACAAGAATATAATTGATTATAAATTTAATATAATGTTAATGATATGCAATTATAGGGATTAAATTTAATGAATTTTAAAAAATATAAGGACTAATTTTGATCATTTAATAAACATAAGGATTACTTAATTAATTATTTAAACGTTGAATGATGTTTTCATAAATAACTCAAAAATGAATGTAGAGGGTCATTACAAATAAAAGGAATGTAAAGTTCCTCATGCTTAATATAGTTATGTTTTCAAATAATTTTTAAAAATAGGAAATAAAGAAAAATAAAAATTTTGATAAAAGAAGAATTTACCTTTTAGTGATGGATTTTACCTTTAGTAATAGAAATATTTCATCTTTAATCCATTAGATTTTTGTAATTAAATTTGCACATAAACTTATTTAATTTTAGAATATAAAAACATTACAATTTTTAATGATTTTATTCATGAAGATTTTATTTCATTGAAATTTTAAATGATTTTTTATGATAAAAATGTTATATACTTCTTAAATGTAGATATTAAGAAAGTATGCCAAAATAAATTATTTTATGAAAAAATCAAAAGAAAAGGTGTGTTATTTATTAATTCAATGTTTTTATGGTATTTTGATAAAAAAAAAAGTAATGTTAAAGTAGAGTAAAAAAAAATAATATTTTGGGAAAAATTTAATCTTCTACCTTATGGTTTAAAATTTTTTATAAATATGGTCATGAGTTAATTTTCAATACAAATATATGTCTTGTACTTTTAAAAATTAGCAATTTAGTGAATTTGTATTAGTGTATATCATGGCAGGAATAATAATTTGAAATATAATGATAAATGTATGATCTAAAATGGCATCATTTTGAGTCTATTCATATAATTAGAAAAATAAAACCTAAAAAGAATAAATATTTCAAACTAATGAAACAACTATTTTGACAAGAGAATAAATAAACAAGCTTAAATATGAAAATAAAAAGAATCATTTGAAAGCCATCATTTGAAAATTAAAGATCATGAAAGCAAAATCCAAAAAACTCTAAATTCAAATGTCTAACCCAAAATCATGAAATCAAAACTTAAAAAAGTTCACCATTAAATTCATATGACTAATAATTTGATGCCCATACTAATACGTAGTTATGGATTTCTAAGTAGAAAATGGACATTAAAGACTTCATTGAATAATGGGTATGTAAGGTATAATACTCCAAAACAGATGCAATTTTTTTGAATGGCTTAACCCACCTAGTGCATCAAATAATGTAATTCAAAGATTGTTAAAATGAGTATAGGAATACAAGAATGAAGTTAACATTGCTTAAGCTATGGAGGCTGAATTGAAAAAGGAATACAAAAGTACAAATTGATTATTATAGGATAGAATTTAACTTCAAAACTATCAAAGAGCAAAAATCCATTTTGCAAATAAATTTTATGAAGTTTCAAGAAATTGATACAACATTAAGTAATCAATTGAAGCAATTTATGTGTAGGGCTTTTTAGTGTTATTTTGTTAATCTTCATTCTTATTGGTTTAATTAAAATTATAGGTAGTAATAAGACTTTATATTTATCATGATAGTATTTATTATGTTAGGTATTTGATGAGTAATTAGTTTATGTAATGTTCAAAAGATGAATGAATGAAGTTTATTAAAAATGTGGAGTTTTTTTATTATGACTTTTTGATATTATTTTTTTCAATAAAATTATTGTAAGTGTAATTGATAAAGCAATAAAAAATGCAATAATATAATATAATACCATTTTGATTTGTATATATATTATTTAACTTTTGTTATTATGGATGGTTTATCATGGAGGGATTGAGTTTTAAACATTTTATGTAGGTTATGTTTTCTTTTCTTAATGGTTCTTAAAAGATGAACCTATAAATGGAAGTTACATAATGATTTGGATGATAAATATGACTTTAGGTTATGTATAACCATGTTTTTGATTAGAGGGAGACCTTTACTTTACATGTATTATCATTGTTTATAAATTTGATAAGTGTTAAAGTAGTCTTTAAAATTTGTATGCATGTTTGGCAAGCTTGGGAAGCTCTTTAATATAAGGAAATGTATGTGAAGGAAGGTGAAAAGTAAAGGTAATAGGTTGGGCAATAGCCTATATAAGTCATGAGGACCTTACATGATTCATGAAGGCCGTTTGGATGTAAAATTTGAAAGGGGTAGCATGTTACATGACTTATGTAACCTACTAGAAGCCAAATTTTGAAGAGGTAATGGACTTAACCTAATATTATAACTTTACCCTCACATACTTTACCTCCTATGCGAGGTAAAAATATAATATTTAGATAAGAATTTACATCGCATATGGAATAAAGAGACAAATTGCTATGATTGTAGAAATGAGTTGTCCAAACATTATAACTTTATGTTGAATGCAAGGTAACAAGCCAAATTGGTATGACTAACATGTGACATCGATTATCATCTATCCATGATGTTAATGTTATAAAATGGAAAGTTGGAAAGTATAAAAATTTATAGAGAATCAACCAAAAATCATGAATGAACACATTTAAACACATAATTTAATAAGATAAAGCAATGTTTTACATTATATAAAAATCAATTTGAACAAAATATTGTTTTGTTAAACCAAAAAGCATTTAAATTATTCTTAACTACTAGAAATAACTTTTATACAAGTAGAATATGATGTGTTTAAGTATATAACATATATCCATAACTAGCATAATATGCAATGTTGTTTTTTCATCTAATGTTGTTCCTATAAAGGTTGATAACTCTAAAAACTATGCGAACAAGATTTTAATAGTATATCATTCAAAACATTAGATTTTAATAGTATGACATTCAAAATTTTATAGCTAAGAAAACCATAGGAATGAGATTTCAATAGTATACTATTTAAAAGATTAAAGATCTAAAAATTATAAGAACAAGATTTGAATAATATGTCACTCGAGATATTAAAACTTCAAAAATAATAGGAATAAGATTCAATCTCCTTACCTTTTAAGTTTTTGTTTAAGTTCTTCCTTAGTTATGAGATTCTAATCATTAACTCACCCTTTAGCATTTCTTGTGATTATGAATCAATATGTTATACCCAATTGATGAAACATGCTTCTATAAAATGATTAATAAATATTACATCATTTAGATTTTATTAATCATCCTATAAAGGATAAATGAAAATTTTTATAAAAAAATTATAAATTTGATGGAATATATCATGTCTATAAGATTATCTATCAATCCTTTTACCTATGGCTTTTTAGCAGTCATCTACTTGAATAAACTTTTATATTGTATATTCGCATAATTATTGTATACCATCAAAGTAACCACTGCATATACCATGTATCTAGGTAACCATTAGAAGGTTTTACCATTATAACTTATTCATAAGCATGAAATTTTTATTGCCTATAAATTGTATAGTGATAGTTGCATAAATAACAACATTTATTAACAATATGTTACACTATTAAAATGTTAATATGAGCATCTATTTCCTAACCAAAAAGGATTTCAGTCTTTTACTAGTTGATTGTTAAGCATGCTAGGAATTAAGGTATTCCAGCTAAATTAAGTGTGTTTCTAACTTTTAAAAAAGAATGATTGCATAAGTAATAAAAGGTCTATAAAAATACTCTAGGCATCTAGCTTAACTTACTACCAAATCTACTAAACTTGGAAACTAAAATGAAATTGAAGAAAAAAATGCTTAAACTGATGAAAGATAATTATAATGCTAAATGAAAATAAATTTGAAGAGAAGTTGATGAAACTAAATAAAATAAATTGATGATTGATTGTTTGATCCCTTCGCACATCAACTTATCTTCACTATTTTACAGATGTTGCCCATATACATTCTTAATATGCACATATTAATTTTAGGAAATTGCCACCTCCATTGATTAACTCACTACCTCCACCTTTGACTTTAATAGGACTTAATAAGCATGTAACTTGATTCCAACATATCCATTAGGTAGTAGTTAGTTTCAACTTTTATAACTCATCCTTTAGATTTAGCTTCACATTTATCACTATCTTCAAATGGTAGCATAAATATAACTTTCAAATAATGAATTTGGACCATTAGTGATCATTAAAATAATTATTTTGGATCAAAATATTTAAAATCAATCCATAATAGAAAAATGATGTAAACAATGCCCCACATACACTCAACCTAGTAGGTTAAATTATGTGGAATTTAGTTGGTTGAATAAGTAAAAAATACATAAATAATAAGAATAATAATAATAATATGTACATATTCATATAAAAAGAAACAAAAAAAATGAAAAAAACAAAAATAAATTAAAAAATAAAAATAAGAAACAATTTTCAAATTAATAATAATACTAGTAAAATGAGCCAACAACTCAAAAAATGGATAGAAGAATTTCTCATAAGAAACAATGAAAGAAAAGAAATAATAATAATAATAATAATAATAATAATAATAATAATAATAATAATAATAATAAGTGAATAAATAAAATAATATAAAATATGATAATATAATATAATATAAAATAAAATGACATAAATAAAAACTAAACCATTTCAAAACTTCCATTAAGCTTAAAACCTAAAAATCCTAATTTCATTAAAAACCTTAAAGTTTTAATTCATCCAAAATCCTCTATAAATATCCTTTCAAGATCATCGTTCCTTCATCTCCAAATAAGTCTCACTTTTTTTATCATTTTTAAAAATAATACATGTATATATTTACGCAAAATGTTCTACACTCATTCATGATTTCATTGAAAAAAATGCATGCTTTCATTGTTTATATATATACACACTATTATGCATATTAGAAATACCAACGATGGAAATCACATTTAAGTATGCATTGAAAATGTCAATAAAGGAAATGACATTTTGTAATTCATGTCCATTCTACCGAATATGACACCTCCTTTTAAATAATAATAAAATAAAATAAAATAAAAATATACATAGTAATATATACATATACATATTTTATTATTATATGAATTTTCTTAAAAAATTAACTACTTATTTGAAAAGAAATATTAAATATAAAACTATATGTGTATTAAATATATACAAATTAATATAAACTTAGAATATAGGTGGATGAATCAATATTGATGATTTATGAATTAAGCTTGGATGTTTTGAGATGGTGGTTTGGGATAAATTTGCATAAATGATGAATGAGTTTGATGAGATGGGTTTTGAGTAAATTTTAGAATGGGAATAAACAATATTTGGAATGTGCTTGAGTTTAATATTTAGATTGTATAAATACACACTTACCTCTTGATTTGATGTCAGATAACTCTCAACTGCATCTTGAATTTATTCACTATTCATGCATCATTATTTTCCTTTGTACCATACATTATGTTCATGCACTACTTGGTTTCTCATGATTGTCATTTTCCTTATAGAAACTATAATGTCAATGCTTATCATTCCTATAATTTCTACTTCATCATTAACTCATATAGTAACTACACTATTATCATCTTCTCAATATTCATTATATGGTAGTAGGCATAAAGGCTACTAGAATTGCTTAATCTCTAGGATTTCTAAGGTAACTTCCTTTCACCTTATTTTAAACACTTGTCGATAACCTTAACTTATCAAATAAGATTTTATTATAGGTACTTGCTACAACTGTCAAGCTCCCCTATATATAACACTCATTTTATTAATAAATGTCTTATCTTGAATTGGAATTTCATTGAAGGCACTCTTGTTCCTCCATTCCTATTCAATAATCTGGCCAACATCATATTGGATCAATTTATAGTACCACTTGTACATCCCAATAGAACTTGGCTAACTACCAGCCCGAAATGAGAAATATGGATTTCATGACTATCACTTACATATAAAAATTTTTGGGAAAAGGTTGGGCTTTAGACTTTGATTTTGATGAGCTCCACCCAATTGGAGTTAAACCTTAACTTATGGAGAGTTTGTAGTTATGGCCCTATCAATGTAATACATTCATATTCTCATGTAGCTTGATGTCATCCATGTTGAGGGATATTTTAGCAACTACCAGTGTTAGGGGATGAAGTCATCAGTTTGATGGATACTAATGATTGCTCGTTATTCTCTCCTTTAGGTAAGGCCTACTCTTATTACACCAATGCAATTGCTAAACTTTGAACTAGATTACCTATTAATGATGAGCATATGTAGTTTCTATGGGTATTGATTAACCATTATATACTTTATCTATTTGGTGGCTATTTAGTGCTTGATGTTGTTTCTATTATTTGAATCTTAGCTACTAGGAGACCAATTGCTTTAGCCACCCTACTATTCAATTCTATTTATCATACACTCACCAAAGATATAGAGGAATCTCCAATTCATTTTTTAACAAGTGGTTGGTGGGTGGTACAACTATGGTTCTTTTAGTACTTTCTTGGATTACGACTAATAGATTTTTAGCTAGTGCCAAATATTATGAGTTTCAATCACCAATTCGTGACATGCTTTTATTCTACGCTATATTCAAAGATATTTTGTTTCTTCCTTTTAGAGTTAGTGGCTCATTTAAGCTTATTTCAATTGTATGACTAGATCAATCCATTTGTACCTTAGTGGGTTTATGGTTATGCTGGCTTATGTTATCTTCATGATGGTGTTGCATATTTTTCTACTATAAAGAAATGCTTGACCTCACTTGAGTTTTATCATCATACCTTATGTTTATAGCAACTTTGCTTTCCTTCTATCATTTTGTGTAAGATTGAGTTCTTCTATCATGATGAACGTAGTCGTTTGATGATTAACAAGGATTAGACTCATATGTATTGCTTCTCTTTCCATCACCTCCTTTTGAATCATGACCTTATCACCTTTATTTTAGGTCCTCTAGAGAAATTACATAAGGTACATTATACTCAATGGTGAGATATATTTTCATTTCTTGTCCCTTCCCTTATAACTTTTATATCCTCTAGTAAGCTTACTTCTCTTTACTTTTCCATTATAACTTTAAATAGTTGGTTAATGAATATCACATTTATTAAATCTTTAGGTACTTACTCATTACTTATTAGGAAGAAATGAGTAGCTCCATTTCAATCATAGTCCAAGAAGAAAGAAGTAAAGGGTAGTCCCTTCAAAGGATCGACTCTAAGGCCCACTCCCAAAAGCAAAAGTTGCTCTTGAATTAGAAAGTGCACCTAATCCTATAAAACTAAGAATGCTCTTTAATGTTCTTTAACCCTTTTTTGGTTTTTGACATCTTATTCATTTGCAAAGTGGATAAGATTTGGCAATCAAGGACATTTTTATTTCTTCTCTTTAAGCACAACCAACCCATTAGTCCATATGAACTTCAACCTTTTGCCATGTGATCACCCTAACTCTAATCCCTTTTATCCTTATACAAAGTCCATTCAAGATTTGAAGATATCATTAAAGTAAATATCCTCTCTTGATATGTTTCCTTTATCTATGGATCATAAGAAGAAAGCATTTTTATCTATCTTTGTGCTCAAGTTAGTAGCTTCCTTGCCACCTACATTAGATTCCTTAACTAGTTTGTAGGTTTCTATTGATGATTATTATTCTTTCTATTATAAGGAGGATACTAATGTTACAAAACTCCAAGCCAGGGCTCATGGTATGATAGAGCATAAAAGTCAGATGGAAGGCTTTCTCATAACTTCATATGCACTATATGATCATAAGTCCATGACACCCAGGTTGAAGAGAAGACATAATTATTAATGCAACTCAAGTAACAGATTTTTTTCTTAGAGAAAGAGATTGTTGAGTTGGCTGATATAGGCAAAAGTATGAGAGTGTGTATAACTTAGAGCATGTTGAAGTTGAACTCCTTGGAAATTATATAAATACCCACATCTTTAAGCTACAAGAATAATATGCTACTTATTTTATAAGTGGAGAAAGGCATTGTCAGATAGTGCAAAAATGGAGGGGCCTTACTACTACTTTAGACTTTGAGTCTATTTAATTCTTCCTTGTTTACTTCTACTCAATATTTTTAGGATGATACATTTAAGACTTTATTTTCCTATTTTTGCCTTTAAGACTTATATGATGCCTTTGAGTTATGTTAAGCTTCTTTGGATGTTTTCCTTAATAACTATATTCCTTTTCTACTTGCTTGCGGTGTCTCCTTAAAGTTTAGGTTTAACTATGTTTATATTGATAGCTTATGATAGCCACTTTCTGTCAAATGCCCTAATCATGTGAAAATATATATTGACTAATACTAAGATGATTAGTTTCCACTAACTTGCCATTTGTATGTAACTTCTTGATTGGTAAACAAGTTTGTATCTTGAACTAGAAACCCATATTAGAAAATCTATTGATAATATCAAGTAAGAAAACCCATAATGAAGATAACTAGAAAGTACTCCTTTATAGTATTCATAGCCATTACAAAGATGATAGATAACACTTAAGCTAACTATTCATGTATCAATGATGAGCATCCTTAATTTAAAATTTCAAGTAGCTCACTAGCTTGCCTAATTAATGGCCAAACACGAACAACCTAAACATAGATATTCAACTTATTTAGCCATGATATCAACTTTATAAGTATTTTTCTCTTGATTCCAATATAGTCGGGTAATACCTTTTTAGGTATTTACCATTGCTGTAACATTTTTTAAGCTTATCTTTTAGACTCAAGAGCTAATAAGCATTTCCTCTCAAAACTTTATAAACTTTAAATTGTCCTTCTTATTTAGGAGACCATTTCCCAAACTCTTGATCTTTTGTGCTTAAAGGAAACGTGACTTTCCACACTAACTCCCTTTCATGAAAATGTGTTTTCCTCACCCTTTCGTTAGAAGCACTTGTAGCTTTCTTTTCTTATGTCATGATTATATTTAAAGAGAGTAACTTTTCCTCCTTCAAGTCTTCTAACTCCATCATCATGGATTGGGTTATTCATTTAACATCAAACCATGTTGCCTAGAAATCTTTAAGGAAGGGACCACTATTTCCATAAGTAAAATGACATCATGTCCAAAAGTCAAAGAAAATGTACTTAATCCTATAACATCTCTTCTAGAAACTCCATGTCTATAAGGATTTTAATAGCATATTATGCCAATCCTTTAGATTTTCTTCTAACATTATTTCAATAATTCTAATTATCATTTTATTTAATATCCCAAATTGAATGTTAGCTTAGGCATAATAAAGAAAAGAGTTCAAGAGCTTAATGCAATAGTTGGTAGCAAAATCTTTAATCTCATCTCTTGTGAACTTATAGATTACATTTTCTTTAATAAAGTAGATCACATCCTTTTATTCAGCTTTTTTCAAATGAATCACCTTGACCCATTTGGTAAACTAATATGTACACTATGATGAAGTAATGACCCTTAGATTATGTGAAATAGATCTTCTTAATAAGATCATTCACCTAACCATGAGAGGGCCAAGGATTAAAGATGTAGAATAAATCATTAGTCAACACTCATTAGATTTTCTCATATTTCTGACATTATTGATATCCTTTAGCATAGGAAATATAGTTCCCCTTTATAGTAAGTTAATGATACCTATACCTTCAAATAAACCACCTCATCTTAACACCAGCTTGATGAGCATAACAGATGCCCTTGTGAACATGTTTCATGACTTCCATGACATCATGAAATCCTAAACATCTTAGGAGTAACCCATCTAGTTTTCTCCTATAAAGCTCCTCCTCCAACAATAAGAAGTTCCTTGCTTTAACTTTTATCCCATAAGATGCTTTTTGACTTGAATTCTTAATGTACATAATAATATATATCCTTCAATTTTGCATAATATCCAAATTAATATTAAAGAATACAATATAGATACCTATCTCTATAATTGAAGAATGTAGTCTATGTTCCATAATCAACATTTTATGGGTGAGTTCTACTAACATCTGTAATCTTGATGCAACTTATGCTAGTTCGTCTACTTCTAAATTTAGCTCTTTCAAAACATGTAAGAAGTCAACCTTATCAAAATTTTCTAATATTTGGATGGCTTTTGAATAATAAGGAGCTAGATAAATACTATTACACTTGTATTCTCTGATTAACTATCATAGCATTTACAAATCTGCCATCAGCACTGCCTCCCTTACCCCAAGCTCTTTTAAAACTTCTAAGCTAATCACTAAGGCCTCATATTTAGCTTGGTTATTTTTGTAGTCAAAACCCAAATTAAATGAAAAAGCTATCTTGGCACCTGATAAAGATATCATAACAACCCCTGCACTAATAGATTTTTTAATAGTTGACCATAAAATCTCAAAGTCCAAGTAGCTTTTCCAA
The DNA here is from genome assembly GCA_948192965.1 of Dalechampia spathulata. Lineage (NCBI taxonomy): Eukaryota > Viridiplantae > Streptophyta > Magnoliopsida > Malpighiales > Euphorbiaceae > Dalechampia > Dalechampia spathulata. The sequence goes on from CANYBF010833252.1 coordinate 14,052, forward strand.
CTTCATATACTAATAATTCCAAATCATCTTGGCCATCATCTACCTTTAAATAATGATCAACTAAGAAATTAGCTAAAGCTTGCCCCTTGATTGACTTTTTAAGGTAATACACTAACGTAAACTCTGCTAAAGCTTATTATCACTTCTTAATCCATATGATAATAAGCAGTTGAGAGAGCATGTATTTCATTAGATCATTTTAGGAAATCATATAGACTCTTAATTTGATGACATAGTGGTGAAGCTTCATACAAGCAAAATATAATGCTAAATATAACTTTTCAATCAATGGGATTTGATCTTAGTCATTGTCAAAGATCTACTTAGATAGTATTTGATATGCTTATGACTTATTGGATTATTTTGTGTAAGTAAACAATTAATGGACTCTTAAGTTACAAAGATATACAATCTAAATAGTACCTCATCCCTAGATGGCATCAATATTAGCGATCGAGAAATCTTCTTCCTTCTTAAGCTTCAAGAATTTTGAGAAATCTTTAGTCTTTCCAAAAGATTTGAAGATGAACTATCTTAGATAATTAACTTGGCCATGAATTCATTAGAGTTACTTCTTATTTTGATGAGGTTGAGCTTCATTATCCTTATTCTTATCAATCTTTACCCCACTTTGGTGAACCAGAAATTAGAGGAAGTTCCTTGCTTTTAGACCAAATACACAATTCATAAGGTTAAGCTTAAGATTGTACTCTCATTCATTCAAATGCTTTCTTTAAATGTTCAATATGGTTGACTTCTCCTTTTAACTTTACCACTATGTCATCAATGTATATCTCCATGGATTTACCAATTATATCATGAAACATGACATTCAAAGCTCTTTGATATGTTACGTTATCATTCTTTAAGCTGAACGACATCACCACCCAATCAAACCTTGATATAGGACCACCATCTTTGGAATATCCTCATCACCTATAAAAATTTGATTGTAGTTAGAGAAGCAATCCATGAATGATAATAAAATGTGGTTCATCATTGAATTAATAAATGTGTTAGCAATTGACATCACATATAGATCCTTTAGAGTAGTAGTGTTAAGATCCTAAAAATCAATACAAACAATCAACTTTCCATTTTTCTTAGCAATTGATACCATGTTAGCCATCCATTATGTATACTTTCTATGTCTAATGAATCCAACCTTAAGTAACTTATCCATTTCTTCCTTCACTTTTAGCTCCACTACTTTCTTACTTAATCCTGGCATCTCCTTATAATCCTATCCAATGCAATCTTTAAACTCCTTTAACACCTCTATAACTTTCATTCTTATCTTTGAGCAGAGTAACTTACTACTATACATGACCCTAGGAACTATAAGTATCATAAGTGTCATACTTGATCAATGGAACATGCTCCTATAGAATGATTAATAAATCTATATTACTAAGAATCCATTAATCACCCTATAAAAGATTTATGAAATTTTTTAGATTTGCTGGAATATATATGGTATGTAATTAAAATAATTAATTTATTTACATATGGCTTTATGCAATCACCTATTCATAGAAACATACATAGATAACTATTACACTTATCACTTATATACTATAAGCAAGCCACACACTAGTAGTTTTAGCATTACAACATGTATACAAGTACAAGATATTTTATTGCCCATAAACTATACAATGGTAGTTGTATAAATAAGAGCACTTGCTAGGAATACATTATACTGCCAAAAAGTGCATATGAGGATCGTACAAAACTCGAAGTGTCTTAACTACGCTGGTTCCTTGTTGATCTAAAAGCCCAACTGAACTACTGTGACCAATATCCATCAAATACTAGATGCTAAGTAAATAACTCAGTGGTGCTTAACAATAAATGCATTATGAATAAAACTTCATTTTACTTTTATAATAATTATAATTAATTAATAACATAGATATTGAACAATCATAGCAGTATATCACTAATAAAATTTTGCTTAAGTAAGGTATCAATATCACAACTTAATCCTTGCTTAAGTAGGGTATCAATATCACCACCTACCATATTACTAATAAGATATCAATATCACCACTTATTAGTTTTATTGTGGAAAGGTATCAACATCACCACTAACCACATTTTATTACTATAAGATCTATTAATAAATAACCATATAATGTTCCAACCATTTAAAGTTTCTTAAATGGTATATAATGGTCATTTCATAATTTTAAACATTCTTAATTATTAATGTAACATATCCATATATTGATGAGCATTTAATTAAACAAATATTAATACTATCATTCCACCATATATATATATTTGTTTGAACTTTCATTGGTATCCATTTGTGTGAATGATCTAATATTGACAACACAATACCTGATTGCTCCATATATATAATCATGCTAGTTTTTTATAGTTGTTCTCATATTTACAAATAATTTTTCAACTGGACCTATTTGATCTTATCTCAATAATATATTATTTACAAGTAAAATAATAAAATGATAGATGTGCACTGGCTAAAATATTATTTTATGGTCTTTTCACCTCTTATGAGTCTTTATACAGGCTTTCTATTTTTCTTATTATCTAAAAAAATCTAATATTGATAAGCACAATGTTTAATCCATACTTTATTCATATCCCTGATAAAATTTATTACACTTACCTATTATAATATATTTTAAAATAAGAATCATTTATTATATATAAATCAGTATATGTATATAATTATATATATATAACATCTTCAAACATTATTTTACTTGTTAATTATAATGTATAATTTAATAGTATAAAGCATAAATATAACTAATATGAATCACATCATTAAAATGTAATGACTGTGTTGTATATATACATATCATTGTTATAATTAGTATAACTTACCTAATAACTTAATTATAAATATTTGTTAATAAGCATAAACTTATTTTCTTCATTGCCTTTGTCTATCTAGATAGCATGAGTAGTAATTTCTTTATCTTCTATACCTGTTATACATAAATTCTTTCTATATAAATTAAAATGAATCTTATAGCTTTCTAATCCATATCTCAACTAGTATATATATATATATATATATATATATATATATATATATATATATATATATATATATATATGAGATTACTTTCACTTACACACAATAATCTGTTCTTGAATTATATTTCATTCTATAAATGTAAAATTTATAATTTATTTAATACTTGACATATTAAGCCTCATATCATACTAATGTAATTGTCTTAAACATTGCCATTTATTTTATAAAATATGTGGTCTTTACTATTGTAAAATCCATTTGCATATTAAATTCCCTATGGCTTCTGATGCCAGTTGCATACTATTTACCATGCATTTTATACATAAATTAACTATTTATTTTGAGTTTTTACTATGTTTTTCTTCCTCAATCTTTCATTGAATTCTCTATCCAAAACATAAGTAATCATTAACTTTCAATCAAGCTAAACATGTAATGTGGTGCTTCTTTAATTTAAACATCCTAAGCACACTCAAGTCAATAAAATAAGGTAGTATACATGATTTTATGCGCATACAAACCCTTGATATTTGAAAAAACAATCTAACTTATAATAATAATTTCTATATTATTCTAAGGAAATTCATGCATGAAATTAACTCCAAAATTATTAAATGATTTTCACTCTACCATTTCTTTTCCACTATTCTTGCACTAAGCTACATGTTCTAAAATGTTTTGGTCGTCCAAGCAAGGAATTTAAAAATGGCTTAAATTAATGAACGTTTTGCTCTTAATCATGTCATTTATTCATTCTATTAAAGAAATTATGCTAACACTTGAACCAAGTTGTTCAATTCAAGAATAAGGTCATATACGATCCAAATAAATGAGTTTGATACAAGGTAAAAGCTTGGCTTTGTTGGTTATGGTTTGGAATATTTTAACCAACCCTTTTATCATAAATTAGTGAATATACTTTATTTACTAATTAGATAGTTTACACATGTAGATTAATACCTAATTCCCTAAGATGTATTTCATAAGACAAATAAAATTTTCAAGTAATGCATCTTTTTTCCTTTAATTTACACACGAAGATCGATACAACAAGTAGTATATGACAATTTTATTCATCATTATATCCACTTTAAGTAATGCATTTTACATTATACTTAAGTTGACAATTACAAGGTACTTAAACCATATATAGCTCAATTATTTTATATACCATGATTATCTTTGTAAGTAGTGAATTTGACTTATAAAGATTATTTTAATTATTCATTAATTGCCACTATAATTATGGCTAATAACTTTATTATATCTTGTGATCCAATAAATTCTTCCCATAATGACAGGAAATAAATAAAATCAAGTCACAAGGTTGAATTCAGAGTTAAAGCTTCTAGATATATGTACATGTTCCTCATAAACTAACCCAAGATGCAGTTGCTTTGGTCCTAATTACATTAGTTACAGAATTATATGTGCTTAATAGCAACTAGGAATTCAAAAGATAAATTTCATTAATATATAGCACTTACACAATCCCGTATGATTTCATACATAGAACCATTTAAACACTTCATAGTATTGAGCATAAGATTTTAATCATTCAATAATCTTAAGGATTTAATGCATGAATGTATTTAGACGTCCAATGAGTAATCATCAGCCTTATATTTCAATCTTAGATACTCCTTAGATATGCCACTATAATTCAACTAAACAATGTGCTAAATTTCATCAGTTTTCTATTTAAACATTCAAACATTGGAACATGCACACACATATATATAAATATCTAATTTTAAATTTGTATTACATCATCTAAAGGTAGCTATAAGCCAATCAAAGTAATTCTAAGGTTTAATTATTTAGCCTTAATGTGTACCTAAAAATTACAAATCTCCATATCATTAATTTTCTTCGCTACAAGTCAGGATATGTTCATGGTCATATGTAAATAGAGTAATCATGCTTTGTAATTAATAGTAATTCTTGGTCCACCCTTAAGTAGTTCAGACATGAAAATTTATATTTAAGATGCATTAATGTTCATTAAAATATGATCAATTCAAACACAGATTGCTAAGTGTCCTTACCATGCACATGAAGGCTCTAATTGCTTAAGATGCTTATAAGCATGCCAATAGTTGGTATTCTTGTAGTTTGGTGCATTCATGTTCATGCATAACCAACTTACCCATGATCTTACTTAGTACTATTACCATGCCTCTAATATGCACATTAAAACTTATATGTAATTAACTATATATCTTATTCATGAAGAGGCAGATCCTTCAATTATATACATATTAATATGCATATATAGTTCCATATAAGGACATTACGTGAGCTCTAACTCTTCTCTTAACTGTAAGTTTTTATATATTTATTTAGCTCAATTATACTCATGTTTCTCTCACCTTAATTTTTATGGTTTGGAGATGATCTTCACAATAGTAGTTCCTCCCTCAATCAATATTAAGTTTAGTTTATTTGTACATTACCAACTTACACCATCAAATAAGCATTTTTCACCTATTTGAGACTTCCTCTTTTAAATATAAGTGTTTTTGTTTTTCTCTAATTTTTTCTTTCTTGATTCTTCTTAAGGAAGTCAATAAATAATTCCTAGTCCACCGCTTAATAAAGTGGAAAGTAGCATTTGTTGTCTTTTAGAACCCAACTCCCATTTTGCTTTCCTTTAGTTAAGTTTATCCAAATTTAAGAAGAATGTCAACTACCTCATGTTTGATTGATCCTAATACACCACACACTTTCCATATTGCAAATCTATATCCTCGACATGATAACTTAAAAAACAAATTTTATATGTATATCCTTAATTTTTTTTAAATGATCTCCTTTAATGATAATATTAACATAAGATAATATTTCTCAAGTACATTTAATTCATTTTTAATAAATTCCTAAAATAATTAATTAAAATATCATTCAATTAGTATTCTAAATCCATTCATAGTATTTCTTAGATTAATATTTCATTAACTCTTAAAATTAACATATACATCAATCTTGTCAACACAAATTGTTATATCATCTTTATACCTTAAATTTCATCTCTATATATCATAGATACCTCAATGCAGGCATCATGAATCATATATGCATTGTCATTGTTAAATATATAAAATGATGAATGTGACACTAAGATTTATTTATTTTAAATGATCTTAAACCTCTAATTATCATCTAACTTTGGCAACATAACTTCTAGCTCTTCTATATTAATTATATCTTTAACAACTATCTTCTCCTCATAGATCACCTCTATACTATATGTTTCAAAGTTATCAACTATCTTTAAATCATTGAAAGCTTATTAAATCTATGCTTTCAAAATTATGGTTGTAGCTACTGTATGTAGCTTCTTTAATAACTTAATCATCAAGATCCTTAATGATTGGAACACCCATCAGCCTATTATATGGTACTTTGGTAATGGATTTTAAGAGAACTTCTACTTCTTTGATGACTATCATTTTGTTTAGCTACCTAAACTTATTATTTCCTAAGAATCAAATTGATCCTACATTATCATCATAATAACAAGTTTCTACTGCATTTTATTAGAGTTGGAAAAGCTTCTTATCTACCCATACTTTCTCAACATCATTACCTTCCATAATAAAAAGAATTGATAAAAAGTAAATGACACAAACTAGTTAGTATGTATTTAGTCTCTCTGTAGTAAGGCTCAATAGATGATAGATGAGTTAACAATGAAAAAGGCTACTAATGACATCTTACTTCCTAATGTAATTTCTATAGGTAACACCTCGATAGACTTTATCACCTTACCAATGAAAGTTATTAGTGAAAGTTGTATAGGAATTATATCATTTTCAATATTTCCTAACATCAACAAAACATGTAATAATAAAATATTTACTACCAATCCATTATTGACTAATATCCTTGATATTGATCACTTATCTAGGTATACCTTAATATATAAATGGTGAATGTCTTGCCATCTCTTCATATAACTTCTCCAACACAACTAGTCTTGGTCCTCCATTAATAGGTTCTTGAACTATTACATTACTGACTACATTATTCATTAGGGTTACCCCCAAGTCTCTTTCAAATTGTATGATTCATTTACCTTCAAGAAAGTTAACAACAATATAATCATCATCCTCACACCCAAAAGGTATTAGAATATCCCTTACCATGAAACTCATATTCAAAACCTCATTCATCTCTTCAGAATTATTAATAGATGATGGATCTTCTATAGCCTTCTTACCAAATTTTGACTTATCTTTTATTATTAGAAACTCAACATCCTTAACTCCCTATTCTCTTTTAGTAGTCACTCTTGAAAGTTTCATCCTTCTCTTTTATGTTCAAGTAAGTTTTTAGAAAAACTTTGGATGTTAAATATGGTACCACTTATTATTAGGCTTAATTGGTGGTGACACAACAAATCTTGGTTATCATACTCGATTGGTGGAACATGCTCCTATAGGGTGATTAATAAAAACCATATGATTAGGAATTTATTAATCACTTTGCAAAGGATCTGTAAATTTTATTTATTTTTTTACATCGATGGAATATATCCGATCTATTTCAATAACTATTTATTTTATAACCTATGACTTTAGCATCACCTATCATATAAAACCTTCACATCTTAAATACGGCATGCCCTCTATCATTTTCTAGTATCTAAGCATCATTTATAAAACTTAGATAAGCCACATATTAGTTATTGTTTTTACCATTTCTGCTAATTTACAAGCATAAAAGATTTTACTGCCTTTAGATTGTACAATGATAATTGCATAATAAAATATTTGCTAGGAATATAATACATGGTTTAAACATAGTTTCGAGGGTCATTCAAGTCCCACAATTATCCTGATTGAGTTGGTGCCTCATTGATCTGAATGTCCCTTGGAGTTACTGTAACTTGCATTCATCAAATGACAAACACTGAGTATAAAACTTAATGATGTATAATAATAAGAAAGTGGTGAATAAAATTCAATTATCTCATTATATTATATAAATAGTTAATAAATACATAAATTAAGAAAATCAATAATAATAAATCATAATAAATATAACGATAAAGAAAATCATCCCATTATTATTTGATAACTCTAACGATGAGAAATGATGATTTATGGTAGTCATCTTTGTAAACAACTCAACTTTCCTATAAATTAATCAAACATCTTATTGATAATTAAAACAATGATAATAATAAAACTATCCCACTAATATCGAATTATATAATAATAAATAATAAGTTTATGCTACCAATGCTATATTCTCATTAACTTTTTCCATAAATTGATTATAATTTTACTCTATCAATCAATAATAGTGATAACACGCTTGGCATCAATGAATGCAAATTTAAAATTGTATTCCTCTTTTCACATTAAAATGATATGCTATATGATAATGAATGCATACATATAATACATTCCTCTATTCTCTATCACTTCATCATTCCTTTGTGAATTCACTTTTTCTTATGAATTTGACATTTCTCTATGATCAAAGCAATCCCTATTGTTAATTATGCATAATCTATACTAGGCATATTTTAAATGATTTATCATTTTTTTCCCAGTACCTCTATGTTCTCTATCTCCATATTTCTCTGTCTCTGTATGATTTCATCTATAAATGTACTAGAGCCTCCCTTGTATCACCTTTTTTAATATATTTTATACATATATATAACTCTGCCTCCCTTATTCCTACCAAGTGGCATGCTAATGATTTATGATGCATGACTTTATCATGTATATAACTATGTAATGTTAGTATAGTTATAAATAATAACATCTCAAAATATGTCAATATGTTGTATATCTAACATCAATATAAAATAATTAAATATTTATAATACCTTGCGATACAAAGTTTGAATCAATAACAATGGCACAATTGTGAATTAATCACAATAAAAAATATGCATATATCATATAACCATCATTACTGAATAATAATTAAATATGCATAATATTTTATGTTTCGAAGCTTAAATCATCAAGCTTTTTGTTTTCACCTCCAACATTATTTTAATATAATTATAATTAAACACAAAGTAATCCACATCATTCATTATTAATTTTTGATTTCATATGTATATATAAACTAAAAGTAGCCTCAAATGAATGGCTTAATAGTCGTTATTTAAGCTTAAATCATATACACAATTTAAGTTAATCTTATTAATAAAATATGACAATTCTATTACATACCACAATTCACTATCACCTCATTTGTTTAAAGTAATACAAATCATGTGATAATCTTATTTGTAAATACTAATTATTAAACATAATATAACCAATACTATTTACATTTCTAAAATGAAGTGAGTGAACAACTTATATCGAACCATTATTTTCATAATTCATACAACTCACTTGGGAGTCTTATTTATACAAAATAATGATAACAATAATAATGATAATAATAATAATAGTAATAGACACAAAAGTAATCCACACCAATCATAAATAATTTTTAAATATCTATATATATATAAGTCATCAATAATTTCAATGAACGAGTAAATAATCGTTACTCTAATGAGTACTCATCCATGTACATATTTCAATCAACATATATATTACAAATTTCAAATCTACCTCGTTTAAAATTTACTATAAAATAATTACTTTTAAATAGATTATTCATTTCCTGTTAGTCTCAATAATAAAATATAGAAATTCTACTACATATATTGAATCATCATCACATTCTTATTATGCAATTAACACAATTTATATGATAACTTATTTATAAGTAATGATTAATGAGCATAAAAATACCTACTATTGGTTACCTCTTTTCTTTAAATATAATCAATGTATGGAATGTATTGAATCATTTTTTCATAATTAGTATATTGTGCTTGGAAATTTTATTCACACGTAGCAGTAATATACACAAACCTGCTTATCTTGGAGTCGACCCTTCATCAATACAAAGGTAATGACTTTTCTTATTCCTAACCTATTAAAATGTTATGTGCATTAAGAGTATTGCTTATAAGTTATAGTATACAATTATGTTATTTGAAACCATTCATGCACCTAAGCATTGTACCAATTATTATGCTTGTAGATTATATAGATATAACCATTATTTTCATATATATCTCTCCATCTGCTTATACATTCTAAACCGCCCATATTTTTATCGTATAACTTTACTCATTCTCAATCTAATTCATAATTTTGAAGTTAAAGGGTAATGAGGGTATTTCATTTTAACTAATATAATTTCCTTTATCTACATCCTCAAATGTTTACTAAATGGTTCATACACTTTTATTGCATATTATGCATATATTTAGTTTAGAATTCATGTCTTCTTATTGTTGAATATTTTATTTACCTAATTCTTATCATTACTTATGCATAACGCACTTGTCTTATGCATTTTAAATACTAAGTAATATGTATATACTTCACCATTATACATTATTTATCACATCTTAAATAATGTTATTTTACTACATTCATAACTTATTGAGTTAATGTGTAAATTCAATCAAGATGTTCCATTCATATAGTTTCCATGTTTCCGTCATTAGCACATTCCAGTCCTTCACGAATCTATGTATTACATTGCTCTAAACTAAGGATAATTTAATAACCATCTTAATATACACTAAATGAACCTCAACTTCCCTTTAAAATAAAAAGATCAAAAGACTTATATGTGTGTGTATTATAGACTTGCAACGTGTAATTAAATGGAAACATATGCATGCTCCTTAAATTCAAGCAGGTACATGGCGTAACCTTTGAACATTTTACTCTATTTGCATACACACTTTCAATAATATTATTTCATACTAAGGTTCAAGAAAGGTTAGAAGGTCAACATCCACAAATGTGTTTCTAGCATTGCACCAAAAGAAAGATCACATAACCCAATGGAGTTATCGAATGTGCATAAACTTATTTGAGGTATTAATTTCATGTAGTGACCTATAAAATCAGTGTCATTATTATCATCCATGCACACAGTTATTATCTATTAATGCATACTAATGTTATACCAGAAATCCTATCAAGATTCTAGTAAGAGATTATTTCTCTCACTCTAGCTTAAGTAATTTTTATACACCATATCAATACAACATACTATCCAGGATCACCTCTTCTATGTTGGTGCATTGTTAATTTGATTGTGTATACAAAATCTTTAGTTAGCTGTAATAATCATTGTCCAATATTTAATTAAGTGCATTAATGAACTATGGTCAAATGGTTTTGGCAGAACCACCCTAAGAACTCATATTAAACTTTCATAAAGAGATATCTGAACATAACTAGTTAAAGAATATCTTATTTCTTCCTAACTAATCATCCACCAACATGTTTTGGGCACTTAAATTAACTTAAAACATGACATTTCCTAGCCATAAATAATGGTTGCACTGCGCATGAGGTACTATTAATTTAAAGCTACTTAATTTCTAGAATGTTAGCATCAAATTCCATAATGTTTCTACTTGGTCACTAAAACATTTAATACTCGTTTGGCTTAATTCTTGTAGGGAATTATGGTCTAACCATTTTGGTGTTAAGTGTTCTTATACGCACTGTTGCTTTATGAAAACATGTTTAGCAGTGGAAGATGAAATTTAAAACTTTTTAAATACACATTTAACAATGGATCTAGTAATTTTATACATAGAAAACATCACATATAGAGAAGATTATGCAAAAGAGATTGAAAAACTTACTTTAAGCTGATCTCCTTCTTTCTTTATCCTTCTAAAAAGTTATAGAAAACTCTTCAATCCCCAAGGATAGAGGATCTTTAAACTATTCACACCAGTTAAGAAAATGATTAGTAATCAAACCACTAGTTTTGTTTAGAGACTAGTAAAATAAAACATAAAATAGAATGGATGAAGAAAGATGATTGAATTCGGTTTTCTTCTTAATGTTTTATAAAAATTGAATTATTTTTCTTGTTCTTGATCTTCAAAATACTTAGAAACCAGAAGGAAAAAAGAGCCAGCCAAACTTTACTTCTGTCACTCAATATGCTTTCACCAAAACATAATGATATAACCCTAATTAGGTTTAGGTTATGTTAAGTCAAGTCATGTGCATATCAAATGCTTCTGGCATGTGATTTGCATGTGTCTGACTTAAATTTCCTTCTAGAAGCACATGAAAATCATGTGCACTTCAATTTAATTCATCATACATGAATAAGTTATGTGACATTCATGTTTTGACCATTAAGTCAATTAATTCCGTTAAAATCCCGTATATATCATGCATGTAAAACATGTCATCTTAAATCACTTGTATATTGAGTTCTACTTATCAAATTTTAGTGATCTAGGTATCAAATCGAAGCTCTTTTCATGATATTTTTAATAAACATGCAAAATCTAGGTTATCTTATAACCACAAAAACATTATTTCACCAATATCCATTCATGATTATCATTTCCTTACTTTTAGTGTGCGACCTTTTAGGTTCTTCACATGTTGGCAACATATGAACATATTATTAAATTTCATTTAATAACATCATATGTAAATCATGAGTAGTGTCTAGTCACACATCATGACTATGCAAATGCCAAGAGGTCAATAGTTTGACTACAACCCTTCCACATTAGATTCCATGCAATAAACTCCTTTCACTATCCTTTATCTCATTTAGGTTTGAGTATGGATTAATGTCAACTCAATGCATGATCAAGTGTGTTAGATCATACCTTAAATTTGATGTTTCATGTACCATAATCTGTATTCCTAAAATGCCCTTATGAAACTCATTCATCAATAGGCATCATACTCTGGCCAGAGATTCTTGAACAAAGAATATTACATGAATAAATGAGATAAAACCCTACATTTAATCTGGGGTGGTGAATCCTTTATTGATAAATAAATACCTTCAACTACTTCACATTATATCCAACCTCCAAGTTATGAATGCCTCTTATGGAGGAATAAAACATAGGAGTCAAAACATAGTGATCTATAATTAAGATAACCTTGTTATCTCAAGTCTTAAAGATACTTACACTACTAAAATGAGAGAGATATGTTTCATAGACATAGATCAATTATGCATATGAAATCTCACTAGCAAGGCCTCCAATGAGTCAGTCCTCCACTACTCATCCACATGTTCACTTTAGATAACTCTTATCATGATGAATGAGATCATCCTTTAATGAAGTATAATATGTGCTGAGCTTAACCTCATTAATAATATCCATTCTTATTAATACATTGATCAGGGATAATTTAGATATTGAACATTTACATATAATGAGTCTCATTTCATAAACTACTTTATGAATTCCTTTGTACTGTTCCAATATCTTGGAATTCATTATTTAATTAATAACTTATCGAGTAAACTAAATAGTGAATAGTGCCTTTTATTGAAAAATAGTTCAATATCAAATTCTAATGAAACATGATGCTCTAGATCATACACAAACAAACTCCCACTTACACTAGAGCTAATCATACATAGACTTCAATCCAATAGAAGTTACATGCCTATTATGCTTGCTCTGTGTCAATGCCTTAGTGAGAGGGTCTGCCACATTCTACTCTGTGAGAACTTTGCTAACCTCTACTTCTCCTCTACCAATGATCTCCCTAATCAAATGGTATCTCTTAAGTACATGTTTGCTCTTCTGGTGAGATTTAGGCTCCTTTGCTTGGGCTATTGCTCCATTGTTATCATAAAATAAAGGAATAACTTCTGCACTATAGGGAACCATACCAAGTTCATTAATGAATTTCATTATCCATACGACTTCCTTTGCTATGTCTGATGCAACTATGTACTTTGCCTCCATTATGGAATTTGTTATGGTCTCTTATTTAGAACTCTTCCAAACAACTGCACCACCATTCATCATGAACACATAACATGATTGAGATTTGCAATCATTATTATCAGATTGAAAACTGGCATTTGTATACCTGGTTAATTGCAAATCTCCTTCTCCATATACTAAGAACATATCCTTAGTCCTTCTTAAGTACTTAAGGATATTCTTCACAACCAACCAGTTTTCCTCTCCATAATTAGATTATAATCTGCTTATGACATTCAAGGAGAATGCCATATCTGGTCTTGTACATAACATAGCATATATGATGGATCCAATTGCTGATGCATATGGAATCTTAGTCATGCAATCTTTCTCATCTTATGTCTTAGGACACCATGCTTTAGAAGGATATTTCCCATGTACCATGGGTATATTACCTTTATTTGAAAGATCCATGCTAAACCTCTTTAGCACCTTGTCTATGTAAGTAGACTGTGAAAGACCTATAAGCTTCTTGATCTATCTCTATAGATCCTTATACCTAAAATATAAGCAGCTTATCCAAGGTCTTTTATGAAGAATTATTTGGATAACCAAACTTTAACCCTCTAAAAAAATGAGACATCATTCCTTATGAGTAATATGTCATTTACATATAACACAAGGAAAGCAATTGTACTCCCACTAGTCTTCTTGTAAACACATGGTTCATCAATGTTTTGAATGAAGCCAAATTCCTTAACCGCTTCATCAAAACATATGTTCCAGCTCTTTGATGCTTGCTTCAATCCATAAATGGCTCTTTGAAGTTTGCATACTTTATTGCTATCTTTGGACATAAAACCATTAAGTTGTGTCATGTACACTTCCTCAAGTAGATTTCCATTAAGGAAAGCTATTTTTACAACCATTTACCATATTTCATAATCAAAATGAGTAGCAATAGTAAGTAGGATTCTTATGGATTCTTATGAACAGCAATCTCTAGTCCATAACCCTAAAATGATTTGGGTAATTCTGCAAGGCTCATCATGGAATGAACCATATATAATAAAGTTCAATTCCTCCTTTTAGATACACTATTATGTTGAGATGTATAAGGAGTGTCCATTGAGATAAAATCCTATTATCTCTAAGATGGTCAAGAAACTCTTAGCTTAGGTATTCACCACCTCGATCGGAATGAAGTGTTTTATAGTCTTACCAAGTTATTTCTCTACTTCATTTTTAAATTCTTTGAACTTCTCAAAAGCTTCAGATTTATGCTTCATTAAGTATAAACATCCATATCTAGAATAGTCATCTATGAATGTAAGAAGTAGCTGTATCCACCTCTGGCATGTATAGACATAAGACCACATACATCTGAATGTATGAGTTTTAGTACCCCTTAAGCTCTTTCACCTTTTCCTCTAAAAGATGATTTTATCATCTTGCCCAATAAATAAGATTCATATATTTCATAAGATTCAAAATCAAATGAACCTAAGTTGCCTAGTTTGTGTAACTTGGATATGCGAGTGCTGTTTATATGCCTTAGATAATAGTGCTATAGAAAAAGTGGATTAAGAGTATTAACTTTGATTCTCTTAGTTTGAACATTGCAAATAAGGTCTGTATTATTCAGTATATAAATTCCATTCTCAATATTTACATAACAGTGAAACATACCATCTTTAAACATTGAACAACCATTGTTATTAATGGAAAAATTAAATCCTTGTTCAACAAGACAAGATATTGAAATAAGGTTCTTATTTAAGCTTGAAATAAAATAACAATTATTGAGTTCTAGTTTTAAACCAGAAGCTAAGTGTAAGATATAGGTTCCTACTTCTAATGCAGCAACTCATGCTCTATTAGCAACCTTGATATCTACATCATTCCTACATAGCCTCCTCCTATTGACTAGCCCTTGCAAATCATAAAAAATATGAGATGCACAACTAGTATCTAATACCCAACTCTTGTTACTAGAAATAACATTAGAGTTAACCTCAATCACATATGTACATGAAGAAGAAGCACAGTTCTTCTTTACCAGCTCCAGGTACTCCTTGTAGTTTCTCTTCCAATGCCTATCCTTATTGTAATGGAAGCAAATACCCTTAGGGGGTTTCTCTATAGCTTTCTTACCCATACCACCTTTGGTCTTTAGGGCTGACTTCTTCCCCTTCTTCTTGGTAGGCCTAGAAGAACTAACTACTAGTGCTGCTTTAGCACTCTTATTGGCTTCCTGAGCATACTTTAACAAATTGATAAGCTCAGTAATGATAGTTTCTCCTTTATTCATTTGATAGTCAAGCATAAACTGTGCATAACTATGAAGTAGGGACTGCAGAATAAGGTCAATTGCCAGCTCTTATTTTAGTCTAAAACCAAGATCCTCCAGCCTCTATATGTAGCCATAAATCTTAATGCCATGAAGGACTGTTGATGACCCCTATGCCATCTTGCACCTAAAAAGTGCCTTTAAGAGCTCAAATCTTTGAGTCCTTGCTTTTTCCTCAAAAAGCATTTTGAGATAAGTAGCCATAGTACGAGAGTTCATAGTCTCACATTGTTTATGGAGATCATTCTCCATAGCTCCAGCACAATGCTGCTGGCCATATTATCGTCTTGTTTAAACTTACTGTAAGCATCTCTGACTTCTCCAGAGGAGTTAGCTATAGGTGTGCATGGATATGCCCGATCCAGTACATGGGCTATCTGTTCATCTTTCAAAACTATTTTGATTTGGCAAATCTAGTCTATGTAGTTGGATCCATTTAGTTTATGTTTGAGAATTTTACGGAGATCAACTTTGCATGACATTTTAGAAAAATCTGAAGAAAATGTGTCATTAAAAACATCATATGTTTTAAAAACATAATAAGGTCTTTTATTAGTTTTATCTCCCACTATTTTATTATGAACTAATAATAGCCCTCAACTACTAATCTGGGAAGGTAGCACTTTGCCCTCCTTATTAGGTCAGTATCTAATGACCATTAAGCCCAATCTTGAGTATGCTCAACAAACTGGAACTTAATGTCAATAGGTAGACATCTCCCATGTCAATCATATCTTTATATGACTACTGAATCATTGGATTATCAACTTATCTTAATACTTATGTTATCACGTATAACATAATTCCCTAAACCGGCCTACAAAATATTTTACCTTGGGTATGCCCAACAAATAAATCATTTTATTTAAATCCGACCCATTTTTTAAAACTTGGATATACCCCATGTAAAACAAGCTTGAGTATGCTTAACAACTTGAATGACAAGAAGCTCTCCACCCTTATCTTAGAAAATGGAAGGCCTTAGATTTATATTCCTTTGAGGGATTTAATTTCTTTTATGTCATTAAAAAACATTTAAAATGGGTATGTGCGATTGGTGCACCATGCATGGTCCTGGCTCATGCATGCTATGGCATGCTCATGCAACTCATACATACATCAATATAATAATTTATAATATGATGATTATGGACTTTAAAGTCTATGGTCAAACCTAGGTTATGCATGATTTTACAAACCCCAAAAATTTGAAATAATACAAATCTATTACAAAATTTGCCTTCGAGTTCCACTTTTGGTCACAGCTTTGTTCCTTTGCTCCTTTTGCCTCCTTTTTGTATCTTTTACATCCTATGTAATCTAATTACAAATTTCAACAATAGAAACCCAAAGTTACATTTGGGGGGAGTAGATGAGAAGAGAAGTACAGAAAGATTTTAAGGAAAGGCAAGACTTGTAGGCCCTATTTACCAAAATTTATAAAATGATGCATATGCTCAATCACATTGGGCTATGTCCATAATCACCATCATGCCAATTATCCACCCATCCATTCAAAATAAATAATCTTCTTATAATGTTATCTCGATTCTCAAATTTTAAAATTCAAATAAATTTTGCCTTTTAAAAATGATTATTGGGCTTGCATTTGAAAAATATGATTTAGATGTTTTGAATTCTAATTGAATAAATTATTTATTAAATTAAATAATCATCCAACAGTAATATATTAATTATTTAATCACACTTTAAATATTAATGTATCACTTAGAAAATAAAACAGAAGTCAAAAATAACAAGAATCCTTATCATGCTCAAATTACTCCTTTTAAGAGTTTTAATCCAAATAAAATACCTATTAATCTCTAAAATTAATAAAATTTCATTTTTGAAAACTTTAATGTGTCTAAAACATTAAAATACCTTAATTAATGAAAAACATGAGCAATTAATATTGGAAAAACCAAATACACTAAAAATGAACATGATTTTCACAAAATCACATCCAAATCAAATCAAAATTCATTTAAAATGCTCCAACATCACGTTATCATAATAAATAATTGATTCATTACATGTACAACAATTAAACACATAATAATCAAGCAAAAAATTAAGAATAACATAAAAAACCCATTTGAGTTTTCAATAGGAGCATGCACAATATATGAATTTTTATCTCATAAAATTTCCACATATGTATCCAAGTTTTTCTAATAACAACCAAGATAATTTAATGTATAATAAGTGGTTAAAATTTCAAATCAAAATTCAAACATTAAACTTTTCAAAACTAAAAAAAATGTAAGCCATAATGAGTGAAAAATGAAATCTTATGTGTTCTATGCATAGATTGCAAACCCAATCGCTTTGATACCACTGTTGGCTTATAAAAATGTGTTTAACAGTGGAAGATGAAATTTAAAACTTTTTAAATACATGTTTAACCATGCATCTAGCAATTCTAGACATAGAAAACATCACTTACAGAGAAGATTATACAAAGGAGATTGAAGAACTTACTTTAAGCCAATCTCCTTCTTTCTTTGTCCTTCTGAAAAATTGTAGCAAACTTTTCAATCCCCAAGGATAGAGGATCTCCAAACTATCCACACAAGTCAAGAAAATGATTAGTAATCAAATTAATAGTTTTGTTTAGAGACTAGTAAAACAAAACATAAAACAGATTGGATGAAGAAAGATGATTGAATTTGATTTTCTTCTTGATGTTCTATCAAAACCGAATTATTTTTCTTGTTCTTGAGCTTTGAAATACTTGGAAACTAGAAGGAGAAGAGGGGCAGCTGAAATTTTCTTCAGTCACTTAATATGTTTTCACCAAAACATAATGATATAACCCTAATTAGGTTTAGGTTGTGTTAAGTCAAGTTATGTGCATATCACATGCTTCTGGCATGAGATTTGCATGTGACTAACTTAAATTTCCTTTTAGAAGCACATGATAATTATATGCAGTTCTATTTAATTCATCATACATGAATAAGTTATGTGACATTTGCATTTTGACCATTAAGTCAATTAATTCCGTCAAAAACTCGTATATACCATGCATGTAAAACATGTCATCTTAAATCACTTGTATCTTGAGTTCTACTTATCAGATTTCAGTGATCTAGGTATCAAATAAAAGATCTTTTCATGCTCTTCCTAATGAAAATAAAAATTCCAAGTTATCTTTTTATCATAAAAACATTATTTCACCAATATCCATTTGTGATTATCATTTCCTTACTTTTAGTGTGTGACATTTTGGGTACTTCACATGTTGGCAACATATGAAAATATTATTAAACTTCATTTAATAACATCATCTGTAAATCATGAGTGGTGTCTAGTCACACATTATGACTACCTAAATGCCAAGAGGTCATTAGTTTGACTATAACCCTTCCACATCAGATTCCATGCAATAAACTCCTTTCACCATCCTTAGTCACATTCAGAGTCCTTCAATTAGGGGTACTATCTAACGATCATACAGGAATTAGGAGCATGTAGATCTCTCTCACATACCAACCTAACCCGCATGAATAAGCTTTCCACAATTCAACTCTCGTTGCAGTCACAAAGCTTAAGTAATCATTTAGAACGCTAACCTTTAGAAATGAACATCTCTCAATGAACAAGCATTATATAATCCAACTCTCGTTGCAATCATAAAGCAGAGGTTTTGTTTCCAAAATCAAACTTTAGAATTAATCATTCATAGCAATGTTGAAACAAGCATAATCAGTTATCCCAATAAGGGATTTCAAAAATTAAATCCTATAAGAAAGTACTTAGCCACTCATAGCTAAGGGAAAATACAAGATAAAATGAAGAACAAAGAAGATCACTATACAAAATTGCCCTAAGGAATGGATTGCTCTTGGGTAGTAAGTTGTTATTATACTGCAAATGGAGAGTGATGTCCCAAACCCTAGTTGCCATCTTCCGTTTTATGCTTTGAGTGGAGGTTCCCCCAATCTTATCTTCCATTTATTTGTATCCTTCACCCATATTGTAGGTTCCATTGCCTATTAATTCTTATTAAAGTATTTTATTTTCTTGCTCCCCTCATGGAACCCATTTTTCGCACCCTAAATTTGAGCCTCTCGGATTGATTGGGATGAGCCGGACTATTTCTTCATTGCTTTGCCTTTGCGGGCATTCCCAGTTCATTCAGGTGCAGTTCAGGGTTTGTTTAGGTTGCTTAGGGTATGTTTTGGGCATCAT
>CANYBF010833841.1:0-11506 GCA_948192965.1 Dalechampia spathulata
AACAATTAATGAATTCGTTGTTTATGGAGTTTATTAACTGTTCTACGGGAGCATGTTGCACCGGGTCAGGGTGTGACATTTTGACTAAAAAAATGACATTCAAATTGAGTGATTCTTAAACCATTAGAAACTAGACTCAAATATCTTTCTAAAGATATATTATATGTTCAAAAATTCAATTGTTAAGGCATCCAAACATCAAATGAACGAATGTGAAATCCCAAGTATGGATGGCAACACAATAATCAAACAAAAATTGAAGAGAGGGAAAGAAATGGAAATACAAGAAATTTAGAGTGGTTCGGCCAAAAAATGCCTACATCCACTTACCTAAGCAAACAACTTATGTTTCCACTAATCAATACACAAATACAATAAAGAATTTTTGAACAAGAATTCAATTCCAAGTGTTTTCTCAAGGCTCACACTTAAACCCTTACAACAAGTGTTTTCCTAAGGCTCACACTAAACCTCACTCAAAAAATCAAGAAAATACTTTAAGAATACATTAAAATGTATTTAACAAAGAAAATAATGTTTGTAGATTGATTTCCTACCTTCAATAAGGTTAATCTACACTTATATAAGCTATTCTAAGCTCATATGACCGTTGGGGATGCATTAAATGCAAAATAAAGCCGTTATACAACTTTTTCAAAAATGCTAAAAAATATGTATTTTGACCTGTACGGCCATACGCCTTCCCGTACGCCCGTACGATATCCAAAAAATGTCTCCAAAATGATGTTGAAACATCGCGTACAACCATACCATTAAGTGGTACACCTGTACTAAACTTTATGAACATTTTTCCACTCCGTACGGCCTTTTTGCACGCTCGTACGGCTTAGGAAACCAAACGGTACACCCGTACCACTTCTTGTATGTTCGTACCATACCAAAAACCCTGACAAACAAAATTTCTAAGAGCACCGGTATAACCGTACCACCCATTGGTACGCTCGTACCAAAATAGGTACATCCAGAATAAGCTTAAAACACTCAAAACTTCAATAATTTTCATAAAATATTGTTTGTCTAATATCAAAACTAAAATCAAGGACCCCCAAGGTCCAACAGAATGCTTATCAATTCTGGTAATTTTTTACTTAACTGTGACATCCTAAATAACATAGCATTTCAGACTAAGCAAATGACTTTAAAAATTTTTAAAATTAGTACCATTGGAAACTATATTGAAAGAGCTTTCCAACGATATATTATGCGTTCTGTAATTCCAAGGATAAGGTAGTCAAAACATAATTATCGTAAACTCCTAACTCTGCCTCTTTTAAAATTCAGTTTCGGCAGACTTTATACACCTTACTTATATGCCTCATTCATTGTATTCAATCACCTTAAAACCATACCATATTGCACATACACCTATCTTAACATGTTATAAACAATACCAAATCAAATTTTCCAATGTTTATGCATTAAATTATCACATTAGGCAATCATTAACACAAGCACACACATGTTGTCCCCTAAATACAAAAAATTTGCATAACTTTTGCAATTCCAATCCAATTTCCTTACAACTTTGTTTTCTTCATTTCCATACATAATCTGATGATTTAATGCATTAGACCAAAAATTGGCAGCCATATACATAAGTGCATATTTTTGGGTAGCAACCATTTTTCACATAATTTTCACATTCCAATTCACTTTTCATGCATATTTCTTTATCTTCATCATATTTCCTCACTTAATTTACATAACATACACATTACATAACATTATAAGAGTCCTTTCAACATATGTCACCTAGGGTTTTTGCTCACATCAATTCCATACATGAAACTTTGAAAACAAATGCATTAAACATGTTAAATCAAGTGTGCTTTACAACATTTCATAATCAATTTTATAAAATCCATGCATAATCTCCATGACCTAATTTTCTAGCTTCCAAAAACCCAAGTTCCAGCAATCCTCAATAAGAAATAAAAACATATATAAGAAGAACTAAGTGAAAACAATTTCAAAAACATAAAATTTATCGAAACTTACCTTAGGAAATAATTAATTTTTGAATTGAAAATATAAACAAGGAAGAAGGAAGAAGAATTTAAAGAATGAAGAGTGGAAGGAGTGTCATACATAACTAGGCTTCCTACATATAAATTTATTTATTTTATTTTTAATTAAATAAAAAGTCAAGAAAGGGTCCAATCAAATGATGAAACTTGTCACCATTCCATTGATTCCTTCATTTTAATTATTCTTAATTATTTTCTTTTATTTTTTTATCAATATATTTTCATTCCATACATAGCATAGCATAACATAACATAGATACATGCATTAATATACATTCATGTATACCTTTGGTTTCTTAAAATCCCCATCTCTTTACACGAAATTACCAAAATACCCCTACTTCCAACCTAACTTATTTTTAAGTCTAATTTCTTTTATGACTTCTAATATACATTTTAACATATACTTTCACATAGAATAACATGTTCAATATATCAAAACATTACATTTCATTCATGCTTTCATTCTAAGATATCATTTAAAGCATGTTTTATAAATCACTTAAATTGCATGTAATAAGGTATGAATATTGCATTTTCATCACTTTAATAATTCTAATTTATATATAAAATGCAAATATATAAGGATACTATGAATGTGGATGTGATAAATTATAAAATAAATTATTTATTTTTTATTAAAAAATAAAAAAATTGATAATAAAAATCTTATATTTAATGAATATTTATAATATTGCATTAATAATGAAATAAACAAATATTTTCATATATTGATATGATTATAAAATTATTTATTTAAAATTAAATTATTTTATATAAATTAAAAATAACTTATGTTTCTTTTATTAAATTTATAAATTTAAATAAATAAAATATTAATTAGTTGGAGTTTAATTGATTTATAATTTATGAATAAATTGTTTTTTTTTCCCCGAAAACTGCATACCGGCGAACTATTCCCAACAAATCCATGTCCCATCATCAGAGCCAGCTTTCCACCTGGATATGATCGCTGTCGACAAGTTCATGGCCCTTTACGCCGGCCCCACTTCTAATGAAAACCTGAATTATGCAGAGAAAATTTTCTTACTCCATGATTTGACAAATAAGAACATTACAATAAACATGTTTTTATTTCTAGTTGGTGTACCATTTTGTTATCAAAGCTTTTGTTAAGGAAGATGTATGACTCTGCTTTTGTCCTTCCTTAGTTGAGAGAACATGGCCTCTGACCTTCGTTCAAAACAAAAAATGAAGGCTTTTCCCTGCAAATTTCATCCACCTATTTGTTTTCAAGGCATTTAGGTACCCACAAATAATCTAGAGTGTAAAAAGTACTCGTCATGAAATAGTAAATGCCTGAAGAGATGTGCTCAGTTTGGTTTAATCGGTATTATGAAGAAGTTGTTTGATGAAATGCCTGAATAGATGTGATTGATGGGAATTTAATGATTTCTGGGCATGACAAATGTAGCATATTAGAGGACGGGAGAAATGTTATTTTATTTTTTGCCGTATCGGGTAGTCCTTCAACTAGTACAGCTTTGAAAAGTTCGGATCTTGGTAAAGGAATTCATCATTATGTTGGAGATGATTTTGATTCACTTGTAGTATAGGAAATGCCATGCTGGAGACAATTTTTGTAAGTGTGGCTGGCTGTTTGAGTACTGCCCGAGCCATTCTAGAAGAAATGCTGTGAAGTTGAACAAACTGCGGTGGGCTAGCAGAAGCTAGGGAGTCTATGGAGAGGATTAAAGTTCGGGATGTAATAATTACATGGGCAGCAATAAATTAATGGGAAAACAAGCGAACCACTTGTGTTGTTTTAAAAATTGAAACAAGTTGGTTGGTTCTAGACCCGATGGTATTATATTACCTTCATGGTTGTTTTGAGCGCCTGCAGTCATGGAGGAGGCTTGGCTGAGGAAGGTTCTAGTTCTTTAATTCTACGAGAAAACTGTATCAGGTTAAGCCTAAAAGAAGATCATGGGCATCTAATTAACTTGCTTGTTCGAACCAGACTGCTAGATGAAACAGAGGAGATGAAAAAACATGAGGACAGTGCCATCAGAAATGGAACAAGAGTTAGCAGTCCTTAATGGGGGATGACAAAATTTCAGTTAAATCCAACAAGTATATGGTTTATTGCCATGGGTTCATCTGACTGGAGCTTGTATGAGATCATCAAAAGTGGTTGTTTCTCTTTAAATATTAATAAAGAATGCTTTCGTTGCTTCTGCCATCATGTTCATGTCATCAAATACTGTAATCACAATGATCTAGGAGAATAAATTATTCAATGAAGTAATCATATCTTTGTTTAATAAATCATTTCCAGATCTTGGGGTCCTTTATCAGATGACTTTTGTCGGTTTTAAATTCTCTCACAAAATACTGGCACAAGTCAACAAACACATTCCCTTTTAAGTAATGCTGCATGAACGAACAATACACTAGCTTTCATGCAAAGAAATCTCATATTTTGAATTAAGTAGAACTCAAATTAAGGATCAGATAATCATGAGAAACAAGACTAAGATCATGACATTACATTAGTCAGTAGATCAGGGGAAAATGCATCTCATAACCTACAAAATCTCGTCACATCTAAGACCTCATGATTTCCATAAACAGTAATTGATGTAGTAGAAGTTAAAAAGGGCATAATCAGCAGGAAATTTCTTGTGACTAGGCAGCAGGAGCACAGTCATAACCGCTATCATCATCATCATCATCATCATCATCACCCTCCATGGAAGCTGCAGGAGCATAGTCATAATCTCCATCATCATCATCATCATCTCCATCGCCTTCAAGGCAAGGTTCCAGTACAAAATAACTCCACCCACCAACATTATCCTCATCAGGCTCAACATTGCAGCACGAGGAGGCGATGGCTTTGGACATCGAGAAGAAAGACATTATATTACAATACTGCAAGCTAGGAACAAATATATCTGCAGTGCTGTGCTTGCTTACTGGTTGTAGTGATGAAAAAGAAGAAGAAGGGAGTGCAGACTATATAGGGGGAGGAGGAAGAGGCAAGAGCATGGTCAGAGAAAGAGAAGCACGTGGACAAGTGTGGAAAACTTGCTGCCTGAGACTTGCTTTCTTTTACCAGGAATGTGCATTGCCTGATGTTTCTGACGTGTATCGTTCTACAGATGGTCCACTTTGGTCTTCAGGGTCTCAAATTTTCTACACCTCAGCCTGACACCTCACCATTTTCATTACCATATGGACGATTTCCGACAGCCAATAAAGTGAGTTTTTATTAAGGAATTATGGATCAGTTAATTTATATTGACTCATAATTGTAATTAGGACGATGTTTAGCGATTACTTTGTACAATTTTTACTGTTTACATATTTTATTTAACCAAGTAAAAGGAGGGTATCGCAGCACCACCAAGTTAATGGCACTGTTGGCATAGAATACAAATGAAGGATAAGAATATGTCGAAAAAAAAAAAATTCAATATTGGGATAAGGAAATTCATGGATGCATAAAGTCATGGCCTTTGGGGTTGATCATGAGGCAAAAAGGAAATTGAAACCATTTTATTAATTTGTTTCTCACAATAATCGAATCCATTTTCTCGTTTAATATTTATATATCAAATATTATTTATTAAAAATTCATATTCAAATATAAAATATTATTTAAATCAATATTTTTATTACGATATATGATATGTATTGTTATTTAGATTTTTTTGAGAAAAATATATATAATTAACTTATAATTTATTAATTTTAAAACCTTTAATTTATTAGGATTTTCAATTTAGAATATATTTAATGGATAAATTTTAGTTTTTCCGTTTTTATTTAAAGCACGATAAATTATTCTTTTAGTTATATAAAATTTTTAATTTATAATTTTTTATTATACAGATGAAATAAATATTAAAACACTAGTAATTGAAGTGAATATTCCAAGAAAAGTAAATGCTTTGAATTATGATAATGCTATAAAACTATATTTTAATATGTATTTTTTTCCTATTTAAATAAGTTTAAAAAATGAGATTTTATAATTTTTTAAAAAAGAATTTAATAAAGATTAGAAAAATAAATTAAAATAAAAATAAGAGTTAGGGTTTTTGCGTACCATATGCTAAAAAGGGGTGGGATTTTACAGTACGTAATGTCTTAATTAATTAGATTTACTGGTTGATTAGTGCTGACGATGGCTAAGTTGACTAAACCTCAACGTGATTAGAGTAATTAATTAAGGTTTCTAACTACTATTGGCACGTGTTTTGGTACGTCTCTTTCATTACGTATATATACGATGAAGGTGATCCATGTTATAATTATAAGATACAATCATAGTTTAACATATTATATTTATAGCAAGCTACATCAATGTATCATATTAATTGTTATTTGATGATCAGTGTCTACTCAATTTTACCCTTTTAAGTAATTTTATCATATTTTTTTTACTTTTCTATACTAACTAATTAATATCGTACATATATATAATAAATTAAATTTTAAATAATATTTCATTTGTATTGATTGGTATTAATACATATACAATTATTTTTCTAAAATTTTAAATATTCTTAACTGTTATAAAATTAACTGGTATTAAAAAATAAATATATTTTAGTATTTATAGAATTATCTTGCTAATGATCTTCCCTTCAACAATTACTTCTAATGAGAATCATATTTATCATTTTGATTCTAATACCACTTGTAAACTCTCATAAAATTAATTAATATTCAACCATAGGTTCTTGTTTTGTTCATAATTTTTTTAAAAATGAGTATGATTTTTATTGATCAGAGAAAAAATAAATAACTCATATTTTTAGTTGATTTAATTGCTTTATTCATAAAATTTGATATATTATTATTTTTTTATTTGATTATGGATATAATTTTTTTATATTACAATTAATAGGTATCATGAATAATTTTATTTAAATAACTTTCATAAATTTGATGGATTCATTCATATATGACTGAATTCAAAAGTTTTTATAATAAAATAATTAACATATAACCATTTATTGCTGTAGTTTTTGTATTAGATAGAGTAAAAAAGTGAGTGAAGTATAATCTCTTCCGACAAATGGCATATGTGCTTTGAATTATTAAATATATCTATCATATTGACTCCAAAATCAATTCCAGAATCCCTTTTCTAGTACATTAATATGCATTATTACTACTTAGTCATATTATTATTATTATTATCAAAACTTCAAGTCAGACATCAAACCCATAAACACATGAAGATTGTTGTAATAAATGATTATATCATGTTTATTTACTGAATGATTCATATTTATTATATATATATTTATATTTGATATTAATATATATAATCATTTTGATATTGTTGATCATAAATCAAGAAAAACATGCATAAAAAGAAACACATGCAGCAGAATCAGAAAGCTATGTGGAGATGATGACATCATGTAGTAATACTGATATCCATGTTTCCTTCTTGGAAGAATGTCATATCTAATAATCTAACAAATCAAAATCAAGGATTATGAAATTTTGAGTAACCCATATGAGCGTCTTAAGTCATATTATCAACATCAGTGTACATAGTATAGATAAAACTTGATCAAACTTCACGCACAGCACAGAAGTTAATTCAAGTCATGTGTTGAAAAACTATATATATATATGCATATGTTAGACTTGCACTCATATATGATATGTTTTTCTACTAGCTTCAATCCACCAGACGATATCAGTTTCCCAAATAGATATATATATATAGTTGCATGAATTTTTGTTATACAATATATGACTCGCACCCGCTAACTCTCTCTCCATATCTCTCCATATGCATATATACATACATATGTATGTATGCATGTATTCAGAGCCTTCTCCTTCTCGTCTAGTCTAAACCCTATTAAAAAAAGAAACGAAATTAAGCTAGCTTGCTGGCTATTAGGGTTTTCATGGCTGCTGCAAAACGATCATGTAGATGCATGTTAATGATCGTCCTTAAGCAGCAGGAGCGTAGTCGTAATCTCCATCATCATCATCATCGTCACCATCACCTTCAACTTCAGGCGATGCTGGTGGGGAATAACTGCAGCCGCCAGCAGGGGGGGTGAATGGAGGAGCAATGGAGAAAGCAAGAGGAGTATTATCAGCGTCATGAGTGGAAATAGCAGTAGCAGTGCGCATTGTGGTGGAGAAAGGCATTTTGTTATTGGAATGATGAAAGGCCGGGTGGGTCGGGTGAGGTTTAAGAAAGTTGAGGAGAAAAGGAAGAAAGGAAGAGGTGCATAAAAAAGAGGAGGAAAGGCGCAAGGCATGAAGCGACCCGTGGGAAGATGTTGCCAAATGCTACGAGAATGCGCCCGCCACACGATCCTCAGCTCCGCATTCATGCTTACAGCTTACATGGCATCTCCATATGTGTAATTTAATATATAATTATTAATATCTAAATAATATTTAATAAAAATTTATATATATATATTATTATATTATTAATAAATTTATGAAAATTGAAATTCTAAGGAGAGAGAAGACAAAGGACAGCCACGCAAAATTTTCCCCTTCCCTCAAACGTTTGGCACTCTCTAAATAGGATAAACCGATGCCACGTAAACCCCACAAAACAAATGGCTACCGTCCAACTTTCCCTCCACCACCGCCACTATGCCGCCATACCTACCGCCACCGCCGCCGCCGCCGCTTGCTTCTCTTCCCCGCGACTAACTAACTACTTCAAGACTCCCACCACCAACTTATCAGCCGCAACTAATCGGAATTCAAAATGGTCCATCAGGCTGAGTCTGGTGGAGCAGACCTCGCCTGCTGAGTCTCCCCCCGCTGTTATTGATGTCAAACAGTTAGCGAACTTCTTGTATGATGATCTCCCTCATCTCTTTGATGATAAGGGTATTGATCCAATGGCTTATGATGATCGTGTTAAGTTCAGAGACCCCATTACTAAACATGATAGTATTAGTGGTTACCTCTTTAATATTGCTCTTTTGAAGCTGGTCTTTAGGCCTGAGTTCTTCTTGCATTGGGTTAAGCAGGTTTGTAGTGAAGCCCTTGACTTTCTGTTATACCACTATTTTTTCTTGTTTATTTTAGATGAACTAGTAATTCTTTGTAATTTTTAGCAGCGAATTGAACGATTGATAAGTTATTTGAAGTTGGATTAGTTGAAATCTCAGTTAAGCTTGTTTAATGAACAAGTAAAATTCGAGTTAAATAATATTTAAATCGTGTCAGAGATGTGTAGAGTTGCAAACATTTGAATTGATTTGGCTAATAGCTAGCCCAGTTTGTTGATTGATGTACTACTGCTATAGACAGGACCTTATGAGATAACAACCAGGTGGACTATGGTGATGAAGTTCATGCTTCTTCCATGGAAACCAGAACTGGTCTTTACAGGAACCTCTGTCATGGGCATTAATCCTGAAAATGGAAAGTTTTGCAGCCATTTGGTAATGTATATTTTGTTTTCCTCTCACCAATTTAGAAGGATACAAGTGTGTTGCAGAAATGAGATTTTTGCGAATTAATCTTAATCTATTTGTAGGACTTCTGGGATTCCATAAAGAACAACGACTACTTTTCGCTTGAAGGTTTGTGGGATGTGTTCAAGCAGGTAAATGTTCTTCAGTTGCATGGAATGCTATTGCAGTTAAGATTTGTGCTTCACTTCTTATGTTTGTGGGTTTTAATTTCTTTTTCTGCAGTTGAGAATTTACAAAACTCCTGATCTGGAAACACCCAAATACCAGATACTGAAAAGAACTGCAAATTATGAGGTTTGCCTACTTTCAAGCTGTTTCTGAGTTTATGGAGTGATGTTCAACTAGTTCTTGCAGTACTGCTGTTTCAACTGTTGACGAAAGTGTTGAACAAAACCTTGCAGATAGAAGATGAGAATCCATATTGCTGATTCCTATTAACTTGGAATCAAGGCTTAGTTGAGTTGAGTTGAGCTGAATTGTATTATCATCATTTTACAGGTAAGGAAGTATGAGCCGTTCATTGTAGCAGAAACAAGTGGGGATAAATTATCTGGATCAACCGGATTCAATGACGTTGCTGGGTAAGTTATTGGTCGAATCAAATTGAACTTCTTTTTTCTTCCTTCAGTTGGAATATTATTTGATGTCAGATCATGCTATCCTGATAGGTACATCTTTGGGAAGAATTCCACCATGGAAAAAATACCAATGACTACACCTGTCTTCACTCAAGCAAATGATGCTCAATCAACCAAAGTGTCCATCCAAATAGTTCTTCCACTGGACAAAGATCTAAGCAGGTGAAGCTTATAGTATTGAAAATGGACTCATCTGATATAGTTAAGGCAGAGTTATGGAAATTCTTTTTATGTTATGACCAGTTTACCAGATCCTAGTGAAGAGAAAATTGGCCTGAGGAAAGTGGAAGGAGGCATGGCTGCAGTAGAGAAATTCAGTGGGAAACCAACCGAAGGTATTGTTCGTGAAAAGGCGGAAAATTTACGAGCAAATCTGATTGCAGACGGTCTTAAACCTAAGATGGGGTGTTTGCTTGGCCGCTACAATGATCCAGGTCGAACATGGAGCTTTGTCATGGTAACGTCTCCACTAGTTCTCCTTTAATTCAACTATTTTTAATTATTTTCTTAAAATCATTATAATTTAATTTGTTTATGGGTTGGATTGAAGAGGAATGAAGTGCTGATATGGCTGGAGGAATTCTCATTGGAATAGAATCTGGTTGCTGATCAGGTGACAAACATCAACGCCCTTTCGGCCATAATGTTATTGCTGATCAGGTTGGCCTCCGACGAGACAATGTATATGCTAAGACATACCATTTCCTGTGTGAAATGAACATTCAGCTTGCCTGGTAAGGTTGCCATGGCTTCCTTCTCGAATTAATTTATTATTTTAGCACCATTTTAAATACTAGTCCATGTTTAAATATAATATATATAAAGTAATCTCTTAAATTCAAATTTCTTTTGCATAATGTAAATAAAAATAATATATTATGTGACAAAACAAACTTTATGATGGCATGACTGATGATAATCCAGACAGGGCATTTTTTGGGATCAAATGGGTCTTGAATATATTTTTAATTTAATATAATAAAAAAATTAAATAACTATAAATCGGTTGTATTTATATGTTAATTAATATGATCGATTTTTTTTAAAAATATGATAAATTAAAAGTATAATATTATAATTTAGAAATAAAACGAGCTAAACTCCCAGTCACTTCGTGACTTAAACGTATATAAATATGAATATAAATATATATTTAAAGTAAAAAATAAATGACTTAAACGTATATAAATATGAATATAAATATATATTTAAAGTAAAAAATAAAATGAAAAATTGATTATTTTATTTACATTTTAAAAGAATAAAATTAAAATTTAATTGTTATCGATTATAATAATTTTCTTACCTTGTTTTAATATAATAATAATAATAATAATGAATTTATAATTATTCATATTATATATAAAAT
>CANYBF010833972.1:0-16785 GCA_948192965.1 Dalechampia spathulata
TACATTTTAAATATAAGATTTAACATGTTGCCAACATATTAGGAACCCAAAAGGTCACACACTTACAAATAAGGAAACAAGCTAAAAGGGGCATTTTTGTATTTTTATGAAAAGTCAAAAATTACTTATGAAAATTAATCTAATCCTTTATGGACTTAACATTTAATGTTTAGAAGTCCATAAGGTTTAAGTTGGGCTATTGGGTTGGGCTATGATATGACAAGTGACAGTCACATGCCATATTAGTCACAGATGGGCCCAGGCTTGACTTAAGCTGAAAGGGTTTCAACTTAACCTAATTTTGGAGTATAAATATATTATTATAACCAAAATTAGGTCACGCCACACC
Source organism: Dalechampia spathulata (assembly GCA_948192965.1). Lineage (NCBI taxonomy): Eukaryota > Viridiplantae > Streptophyta > Magnoliopsida > Malpighiales > Euphorbiaceae > Dalechampia > Dalechampia spathulata. The sequence goes on from CANYBF010833972.1 coordinate 350, forward strand.
ATTCTTCTTCCTTTGGCCGAAACATACACTCTTCTGGAGAAGGAGAATTTGGCCTTCACAAGAGCAATTGTGAGGAAGATGAAAATTCCATAAGATTTTTCTTCTTTTTCTTTGCTAGTTCACAGGAAAGGAGATAGAAGCAATTGGTTGCTTGCTTAGACTTCCTTATTTCATGTGGATACTATTGGAGGCTACCTACTTTGGTGGTTTTTAGTTTGCTACAACCATAAACATTTTAGAGATAAAGAATGAAGGACATCTGCACATAAAGTAAGGGTTACTATCCAACATGTCACATCTAATCTCTAAACAAGTTCTTCTGTGTTTTGATGCAAAGATCTTCTTTTGGTTTGTTATTTTAAAATGAAAATTTTAAATTTCTTCCACTGCTTAATAATATAGCAAACCAACAGTGGTAACATTTCAATTAGCTTTGATAAGAGTTAAGAAAGGAACTTATTAGATTCATGTATATGGTTCTTTAATTTAGGTGCTGTAGTCAATTATTCTTGCATTTGTTTAAGGGTTCTTTATATAGATAGAGAAACTAACTCATTAAACATATAAGAACAACTAACTTACCAAACAAGGATAACTTCCTGACATAGCTTGACTTAACTTATCACCAGTTAAAACATTTATATTACATCAACTTATGGTAAGGATAAATGTTCATATAATAATATTACCAGCTCTAATAAACACACACTTAAGAATTTGTCCTCTTTGGTGAGTTTATATATGGCAGCATCAGCTAAATAAGAATTCATATTTTAAACATAGTAGTTTCATTTTCTTAATTTAATTCAAGATTTCCAAACATACATACTTGATAACATACTCAAGTTAATCATAGATGCATGTATAAATACCCCTAACTTACATGATTTTAATAGAATTTATGTCTTCTTCTTATCAACTTGTAGCTAAAGGATTAAACTTTGTTTTTCTTACTCTTCCATTCACATCATTCATACCACATATTATTGACCTTGACTTTTCACCCACGCGCTACAACTTTGGGTTTTCTTTGATTTGGCTTGGTACAGGTCCTCAATGTCGACCACAATTTGTACACATGCCTTTTAGCCTCCCCTAAGTGCTTTAGACATGAGGAGCATGCTACATTTTTATTATGGAAGGCGAAGCACATATCATGGATGTCACACCCCCATGGTGTCACATGCTCCCGTAGAATAATTAATAATCTTCGAATAAGTGAAAACTATTAATTATCCTACAAGCGATGCATAAAAATATTTTTCTTTTAAAATTTTGAAATACATATATACTTAATAAACATCAATGCAATTATTTATTGCCTTGGACTCATATACATAGTTGCATAATTACATAACTTAGGAGTACTTGACATTTTTAAAACTTTAGCATATAAATAATCCTAGTGATTTGATGTATCTAGATCCATATACTTCCTTGTAAACTTTGAACCTACATTTATCAAATGATAAACATTGAGTATTTCACTCAGTGGTGCTATATAATAAATGTATAATAACAATATCATAAGTATGCATCATGATTCAAATATCTTATCATTTATAAACATATCATGCATCAAATTCTATATAAGACATGTTGGAGAATGTCCTATGTTGACGCTTACTCAAATACTTGCTATGCCATTATATAAAAATAGAAAATATCTTAATCGCGAGTATTATTTACAAAAATCAACATAATATATCCTTAAAATGCCCCCTTAACTCAATAACATTGAAAACTACCTGTAAATACTCAATAATAATTCAAATATCATGGAACACTATTTTGCATACTAATAATATCATCTGCCTTCCATTGATGTCTATAGAAAATACTTATTTCATGGTATGTAAGGCATCAATGTCATTTCAATCAATTAAATAATATATCAACCATAACAATTCATAATCATAACCATAATCAGCATAATTATGTCACACCCATACTCATAGCATCCTTTATGTGCTTGCATTTTATGCATGCTTTATGATGGTGGAATGATGAAAGTATGAAATGCATGGTAATATTATGATTATGAATACCTTGAATTGATATATGTGCCATTAAATGCCTTAGTGATGATAGAAAGTTCATAAAATATAGAAATTCTAAAGAAAAGAATATAAAAGAAATGAAAAGAGACATTAAGTAATGAGAAAGTGTTTAAATTGCCTTAGGATGTGTATTGGGAAGTGCTTATACACATGGTCTTTAATAATGCTCAATTGTGGAATTGAGACATAGAATGTGATGTCTTGGTATGTTAGACATGTTATTGTATATGAATGCACATGATAAAATGCATAAGAGGAAGTGGTGGTGAAGTTAGAATTAATAAAATATTAAGTATGAATTTAGGACATAAATGTCATTTTATAAAAGGAGAGGGGCAATTATGGAAACTAAAAATATGTATGTATTTGTATACTCATGAGCATGTATGACATGTATGATATGTTTGACCATAGTATGGAATTATGTAGAAAGTAATTAATTAAAGGAGTAAGAATTCAACTTAGTTAAGGAAGTTAATTATATGTTGACAAGTGTCAACATATGATTGGCTCCTTCTTTGAAATTATTAAAAATAATAAAACAAATCATTAAATATGAAATAAAGAGAAGGGAAAAGGGAAATTACCATTCTAAAAACTCCAAAAATCCATTCACTTCTTCTTCTCCTCCTTCTTTCACTTCTAACTTAAAGAAAATCATAAATCTAAGGTAATTTTTCATGGAAATTTCATATTTAAGGGGTCTTCAAGCTTGTTCTCTTCATATGTGTGCTTATTGCTTCATATTGTTTTATATAATTGATGTATGGAGCATGTAGGGTTTCTAGTAGCATGAATAATTTGAAGTAAATGAAGGAAAAATGATGAATTTGATGAAATACGTGCTTAAGCATGCTTAACATGCTATCTTGGTGCGACCAAAATGAAGTTGTGTATGTGTATGAGTTTTCATGTAAAAACATAGCTTGTATATGATGTAATTGACTCTTAATTTATTTTTCTATGTGTGAATGATGAATTTGAGGTGATGAAATGTGTTAAAATATATGAAAAGCATGAAGGAAGGTGGAAGAAGAGAAGTGATTTTGAATGGGATGTTTGCTGCCTTATTTTGGAAGCATGACTTCCTTGTAGTATAAAGGGAAAACATTGTGTTTTTACTTGATTTTTATGTATGAAATGCTTAAATTATGTTTTGGGATATTTATTGTGTAATTTGAATGCAAATGGAAGTGAATTACAATGTCAAACATACATTAGAAGTGAAGTGGTACAAAGAAGAAATGGTTTAAAAAGTTGCTGGCCAAAATTGTCATTTTTTGTATTTGGCCCCTAAAATTTGGTATGAGAAAATAAATTATAAGAATTCATGAATTTAAGATGTAATATGGTGTTAGAATGAAGAAATTGGCATTTGGTTGCAGGAAAAACGAAGGGGAACCATAAGTATGCAAACCCGGATTTTAGCCTCGGCAGAATTTCTGACCCAGATTAGAATTGACTTTTGGAGGTAGTAATGCTGTCCAAAAATTTTGTGTAAGTACTCAAATTAAAGCTTATTGAGTCTAATTTCCTATGGTACTATGATCATTCAAAAACTAAAAGTATATGGTAGTCAAAAGTGGGACACCATTCTCAAGGGTCCCTGATAAGAAATCCAAATTGAAAGGTTTTGTAAAGTGAAATTGTATACTATGGTTTTCTATGGTTTATGAATTTGTTTGCATGATTTGTTGCCTTGATTTATATATGGATTAAAGGCCTAAATGTAAATGTTATTCATGGTTTATAATGAGTCCTATAAGGTCTCTAAAAGGATGAAGCAAAGTAAGGTAGAAGTGAATGGAAAAGTAAAGTAACAATTGACCAAACGAATAGAACCACATACCAAATGAATAGTGCATTGCCTTACATATTTTAACCATTTAAGGGAAACATGTTTCAAGCTTCCAAACTTTAAGCTATACCCTTTAAAACCCTACTACTCAATCTTATACACTTATAAACACACTTAAAGGTATAAAAGGGCCTAGATGTGACATGTTGAATTATGAATTTTCTTGGTAATTTATGCATGCTGAAATGGTTAAAATCTATGATCACTATCATTATTGTGTGATATATAATGGGATTGATTCATGTTTACTTATTCTTCATGAATCAATGTGAAACTAGGGTAAATTTCATGAATGGATTGGAATGTCTTAAGGTACTGTATTACTTGACTGAAATGAATGGCTTCACTAAAAGGGATGTGAAATGGTATTGATACAGGTACGATCAAAGAGGCACATACTACTCCTCGAGCACATAATAGGGGTAACATTGCCACAGGTTTGTGCTTATCACTTTATGACCTTTATGTGAGGTCTTGAAATGATGTTTTATGCTTAAATGCTTATAATACCAGTAGAATGACTTTATATAGTCAATGTTCTTGTATGATCAACATTGTACATGATCATTTAAGCATTATTCACATATAATTTCATGAACCATATAAGCACAAAGACATATTCATGGCATGTCATAAGGAAGTTATAAGGCGAAAAGGAAAAGAAAGAGATATTTATAGAGCTATATGCTATTAATGTATTGGATCATACAGATGATGGATTCCCTTGAGGAATCATACAATTTATTCCTTATGGAACCATCAATTGAAGATGGATTCACAGAACCATACAAATGTTATATGTTCTTATGGGAATGAGTACCGGTACATATAGGACCCAATAAAAATTGTGCATAATCATGAATACAGAACATGGTCGCATTCTTATAAATGTTACAGAAAAATGAGAGGGAGAATGCAAAGCATGATTGCATTCTTATTTACATACATTGACATGTACTATTCATGAAAGTACATATATGATTGATGATGTGGCATTATAATAGTGTGATTATATAGATGTATATACTATGATGCTATTATATTCAGAATGGTTACAGGAAAGTTATAGGGATACTTACATAGTATTTATTCCTATCTTTACATCGTATATAAATTATTACAGACATGGAACAACATAAAATTTTACAGTATGATACAAGTATGATGATATACAAATGTTGAACTTGGAATGGTTTTATCCTGATTCTTTTAATATATGATCATGTTATATGCATATTTTTATAGCACCATTGAGTTTTATACTCAGCGTTTGTCATTTGATGAACGCAAGATCGAGACCCACTGGTGAGAATATGGATAGTTGATCTACGGTTACCTTGGGGTCAGATTTTAGAGGAAATCTCATTCTCAAAGTAGTATTGGATGCATGTAACATACTCCGAACAGTTTTACATTATGTAGCTCTTTTGTTAATCATAATGGCAGTAACCTCCTTATGGTGAAACCTTGATACAAGAACCATAATACCATGATACTCTATCATATTACATATACATATAGCTTAGTGAATCATTATACAATGTTATATACCTGATGGACAACATACGATGAATGATATATGTGTGTGATGTGTTACATATTATTATAAGATGTAATAAGATAATTGAAAACAAACAAATAAAATGTTCAGGTTATGTTATGATAATTGTAAGCATACATTATATTGCTGTGAGCACCGGTTTCTACCATTGCCCAGAGCAAAGCTTGCAAAGTTCACAGACTAGAGACTATACTTGGAGCAAAAGCACAGTCTTCTCGAGGGGTTACCTTGAGGAATGATATGGAGTCACCATCGGATGGTTCCAGATTGGTTCAACTAACCCATAGGATGAGTGCTAGTTAAACCCTTTAGAGATTGGGTTCGGGTGGTGAAGATCTTTTTCTATGAGTTTCTAAAATCGATTTTACCAATATAGTTGAAGTTAATTGTCCTAAGCAGGCAAGCATACAAGCATATATGTAAGCACACAGAGCGACATGTGATTTGGCATAACATGATTGCACGTAGAATGGCATATAATGTTATATGGCATTTGGATGACATGACATATGCATGACATGTGAAGGTGATGACATAATAGAATGACATGGCATATGCATGACATGACATAGTGATATATGTATGTGAATTAGCATTTGACATGGCATGTGGCATGGCATACGATATGGCATAGCATAATGACATGTGACATGGCATGGCATCTTGGCGAAACGGCATGGTATATTGGCATATAACATGGCAAATAACGCGTATTGCATGGTGATTTAGCATATTTTGGATCATATTAGCATACGAGATAATATATGTTATGGCATGACATATGCATGTCATGGCATAGAAGCATGTGATGTGTCATGTGACATAGCATGCGATATGATATGGCATATATATTTTAGCAAATATAATAAAACCATCCACGAGATAAAATCTTTAAAAAGGTCGATGAAAGGGATCAAGGAAAATGAGGGATACATGTGGGATTTAATACTAAATCCTAAAAATGGGGAATAATGCTATTCTATTACAAAGGATCTTTGTCGGTACAAAAATCTGAGACATTTAATAATGTCTCAACCTCCTCGAGAAATTTCCACCTTGGGTAGCATGAGTGAAAATCAAAATAAACAAGCAAGATCGTTAATAGCAAATGAAATTTAGGACTTGATCGACTAATTCTATACCATGTAAAAGCACAAATCAAGAGCCAAAGTCCAATTAATGTATGATGACATGGCATAATAGCATATGACATGATGATGAGGCATGTGACATGATGACATGGTATAACAGCATATGACTTGATGATGTGGCATGTGACATGATGACATGATATAATAGCATATGACATGATGATATAGCATGTAACATGATGACATGGCATGCGACATGATGACATGGCATAATAGCATATGATATGATGATATAGCATGTGACATGATGACATGGCATATGACATGGGGACACAGCATAATAGCATATGATATGATGATGTGGCATGATGACATAGCATAGTGGCATATGACATGTGATGTGGCATATGAGTATATGATGTGGCATGTGACATGGCATAGTGGCATATGACATGGTATGGTATCATATGACGTGGCATGATGACATAGTATAGTGGTGTATGACATGTTATAGTAAAAAGCTAAACATGACAGTAAAGCTAAACAAAACAAGCTAAACATGATAGTAAAGCTAAATAAAACAAGCTAAACATAACAGTAAAGCTAAATAAAACAAGCTAAACATGGCAGTAAAGCTAAATTAAGAAAATAAGCTAAACATGGCAGAAAAGCTAAATTAACTTAAAAGGTCAAAGGAAGAAATGACTTACCAGGGCTAGAAGTCGTTCCCCCCAAATTCCCAAAAGCTTAGGATTTTAGTCAAAATTTAATTAGTCACTAAACCTAAATAAAATTTTTACTTAAGTTATATCATTTATATGATATTGTGTATCATTTATATGATATATTATGTGTTTAGAAGAAGAATGCTTGCCCTTGTATTTATAGTAGCCTTAGGAGGGGTGGCACCCTTAGGCTTGGCAATGTGGGATAATGTCCCAAAACATGATGGGCAGTCATTTTGCACAAGCCAAACAGGGGCTAAACGGTATGGCTAAATGGCAAATGAATATGCATAATTCATGTATGCAACTTGCTCTTGGAGATGGAAACTTGTATCAAGCCATTCTGATATAGGAATAAGTTAGAATACGTGCTTGAAGTGGGCAACTCAGTCAGCCTGTGCATGCTATTTTGGAAATCTGTGACTGGTAAGCATTTTGGACAGACCAAACGGGGGGTAAATAGTGTGCCTAAATGGCAAATGAATATGTAAAATTCATGTATTCAACTTACTCTTGGAGATGGAAACTTGTATCAAGCCATTTCGATATGGGAATAAGTGGCAATACATACCCGAAGTGGGCAACCCAATCAGCCTCTACAGGCTATTTTGGAAATTTATGACTGGCAGCCATTTTGGACATACTAAACAGGGGGCAAACAGTGTGCTTAAATGGCAAATGAATATGTAAAGTTCATGTATGCAACTTGCTCTAGCGAATGGAAACCTGTATCAAGCCATTCCGATATGGGAACAAGTCGTAATACATGCCCAAAGTGGGCAACCCAGTCAGCCTGTGCACGCTGTTCTAGAAATTTATGACTGGTAGCCATTTTAGACGTACCAAACAGGGGGCAAACGGTATACCTAAATGGTAAATGAATGTGCAAAGTTCATGTATGCAACTTGCTCTAGGTAATGGAAACCTATATCAAGCCATTCTGATATGGGAATAAGTTATAATACATGCCCCAAGTGGGCAATCCAGCCAGCCTTTGCATGCTATGCTAGAAATTTGTGATTGGCAGCCATTTTGGATGGATCAAACGAAAGGCCAACGGTGTGCCTAAATGGCAAATGAATATGCAAAATTCATGTATGCAACTTGCTCTTAGGAATGGGAACCTGTATTAAGCCATCCCGATAAGGAAACAAGTCGCAATACATGCCTAAAGTGGGCAACCCAGCCAGCCTGTGCAGGGGGTGAAAATACAGTGTTAACAACTGCAAAAAATTTTCACCATAGGACTCAATGAATAGTAACTTATGAATAGTGCTTGGTGAATAGTACTCATAAAAAAAAGTATGCATCCCTTGTAGGATAATTGATGATTCCCATGCTTAGGAGATTATTAGTTATTCTATGGGAGCATGTTACATCGGGGGTATAGGTATGACAAATTATCTGTAATAGGATAATACCAATGTAATATAACATTAAATGAAATCATAGTACATTTCTGTATCACATTTTAGAATCATAGTGAACCTTTGTCAAATAACATTAAAAACATTAATTACCTATTTCTTTATAATGCCATATTACATTCATAATAGTTTTTTTTTATCATGGATCAATACTAATTGACAACTATATTGTATAAGATCAATAATAATCATTCTCTATACAAATCATAACATAATTTCATCTTTGAAATGAATAGTTTACTATATGTACTCATATCATGCCTTAGCTTTCACTTTGCCTTTACTTTTTTAACATAATATAGAATGTTATGGAAACATGAATATAAATACTATAAATAGTCATCTGTGACTTCCTCTGTGTATATTACTATATATAAGCCATCATGTCTCAATAAACATTGATAGATGTACACTTGTAGTGCACCTGTAATAACATTGTCTTTCATTTCATTGAGGAATAATACATGACTGTATGTATGTAGTTATGCTATGCATTCCCCCTCTGATTTTTCTTATAACATTTTCTTTCATTTTTGTATGATTATGCACAATCTTGTACTATGTCATGTATGCACCAGTACTCATCTCTGGTAGGAGGGCATTATAACTGTATGGTTTAGTGAACCCATTTCATCCAATATGTACCAGTACTCATCTCTCATAGGGTACATTATAAATGTATGGTTCAGTGAACCCATTTTTCTTTCCATATAGGAACAAAACTATATGATTCCATAGAGGGAATCCATCATCTATATGATCCAATACTCTTTTATATCATATAGATTTGTATCATTTCTCTCTTTTCCCACCTGATATCTTCTATATAACATGCCATGAATATGAATATGTATGTAAATGATTCATAACAGGATACATATGCATTATGCTTAATGCCATGATGAATATGGAAATTAATAAGGTATAACATCAATCTTTCATCATAAATCATTATTCACAATCCACATCAATTGATTTTTCATAAATAAAGAAAATAAATATCATATAATATCTTTGTACTTGTAGTAATTCACCTGCCTTCCTCATTTAATAAATTGGAATATCATAAAATATAAATTATATACTCTGGCATTCATTTTCAATATAATAACTACTATTCAAAAGCATGACATACGTATCATCATAGAATAATATCTTTTATGCCATAAATTTTCAATAATGCATAAAACATCATTATAAGAGAACATTTGTAATTCATTTCCTATATAGACTCATCATAAGGTATTCTAAGTATGGTAAATAAATAAATAAATAACTATAGTGTACTTATGTACACCTTTCAACTATTGATTGAGTTATCAATCGTAGAAATCTTAGATAACATAAACATATTTAAATGATTAATAGTCACTATCACTGTTCCTTCATTGAGTCTAAGAAAAATTTCATTATTCACTTAATTAGTAAAGCCATTTACATTTTACATAAAGTTTCTCACCATAAGGAATTCATACATATCCATTTCATGTAGTTATATTTCACTTTCTAGTCATGATAGTTATATTTGCACATTTTCATCTTATAGTATTACATTCATCATAAGTAATAATTTTATATGGTTTTTCGGCCAATTAAGCATCTTAAACAAATTACTATTCATAATGAATATTTAATCATCATTGAATCACATTTAAACAAGTCATAAGTAATTACCCTTATTTATATTATTGCACACTTATACATTCAAGTATAGATGTACATACAAGTCATACATGTAATTCGACCATCCTTAATGTCCTAGTTATTTTCACATTCATTAAGTATACTTAAATACCATTGAACTCTATTTGATAACATAATAAACCATGAACCTTATTCATGTCTTAACACCTCCACATATTCAAGTACATGCATACATTTAAGTCATATATAGGCATTTTAGCATGTAGGTCATGTATCTTGATCAATTCAACATGTAAGGAACATTAATCAATCATGACTCAAACATAAGACATTAAGGTCAATTTATATCTCTAAGTGTATATACATATGTATAATAATGAATAATGAGGTTTAGATATGAATAACTTTAATTTTGGAAGCTTGGAACATGCATTCATTAAATTGCCAAACATATAAGGCATGCTACTATTCATTTGGTATGTTATACTATTCATTTAGTCATTTTCTTTCATGAAATCTTCATGTTTTCACCTTACTTGTTCATACCTTTATATGACCTTATAGGATAAGTTATGAACTATGAAAGACACTCATATTTATGCCATCATCTAATGCATGAATCAAAGTATTAATCCATGTAAACAAGGTATCAAAACATAGATGTTTAAGGTATGCAACTCAAACTTATGAAAACCAGAAAATGCAATTACCATTTTTGCACATACTTAGACTAAATAAATTTTTATACTATCCTCTCGACCTTTAATATAAAAAAATCATATACCATTAGAAATTAGACTCAATAAGCTTTAATTTAAGCTATTGATTGCAATTTTTAGAATTCATTTAGGCTATCAAATTGTAAAAGGCCGCATGCCAAAGTTCCTTGCCTAATTCTTACTCGAATATGACAGTCTAAATGACGTGACTTTTTTGACTATGCAAATGACTTGGGAATTTTATGAGTTTGGTACTATTAAAAACTAGATTTAAAGAGATTTCTAATGGTATATTACAAGTTTAAAAACTCAAATAGTAAGGTAGTCAAAATGCAATTACCGTAAACCCTAACTTTGCTTTTAAGATCCGGTTTTAGCAAGAACATACATATATCATGCATACCTCTTCCTTTAAGCATCCAAACTTCATCTTCACCATTTTAACATCATATTTCATCATAATTTTGCATAATTTAATGGATTATACACTTTGACTGAATTATAGGAATCAAAATCAAAAAGATGCAAATTTGGGCAGCAAGTATTTTTTTAAACATAACTTCACCTTTTTCTACTTTTCATACATTATTTCATGATCTTTACCATAATTTATCGCCACCAACATCGCATACATACTTTAAATAGTAACTACATCATCATTTACAAGCTACTTAAGTTAGGGTTTGCATGAAATACATAAAAAACATCAAACCAAAATTGGATGGAATAACCATCACATATCGAGTTATAACAAATAATTCTCATCCATAAACAACTAAAAATCTTTTCATTCAAATCAATTTCTTAACTTGGCCAAAATCTTCCCATTACTAAAACAACAAGAAAACAAAGCAAAAAGGAATCAAGAAAGAACTCATAACATAAAAATAAGCATGCATACACAAGAAAACCAAATTATCCATAAAGAAATTTACCTTAAAATTGTAGTTTTCTCTACTTAAAAAATAAAAAAGGGAAAAAGAGGAGGAGAAATTGAAATGAGAGGGGGAAGAGCATGCAAAAACTGACCTCCTTCCTTCTTTTATTCCATATTTATTTTAATTAAAATAAATATCAACAAGGAACCAATCATATGTTGACACTTGTCATGTCATGCATTACATGAATGTGCATATATACCATACATAAATTGGTTTCCAAAATTACCCTTTTCTTTTCATGAAATGACATTTATGTCCTTAATTACTATTTAACTTTTAATAAATTCTAACTTCATTTAAACTTTCATTTACATATTTTAACATATACTTGCTCATATAATAACATGTCTAACATGCCAAAACATCACATATCATGTATAAATTCCATCATTAAGCTTCATGAAAAGCATTCAGGATAAGCATGTCGAATTCACATCCATAATGCATCTTATGCACATTTTCATCACTTTAACTATCTTCTCACTTTTTTTTATTTCTTTCTCTATAAATTCCATGTCATATGAAATTGCTTCACCTTTATATCATTTCATAATATTTTCCTCATCTCAATCATTCATGAATCACTTCTTTTGCATTCTTATAGCATAAATATGTCATTTACGTTTTTTCTTATGCTTACAATTTTTCTATATATATACTCTCTTTTCCTTTTTCACCTTTCAATTAAATAAATAATTTTTATGTATACATAATAATTCACATTAGCACCTTAGGAACATTTAATTAACTAATAATCACCTTTGAGTCAATTTTCATTTTATTAACATCTAACATGCACATATCATATTCTTACCTTACCTTTATACTTACTTTCATAACTTTAAACATTTTCTATACTTAATGTATTCTTTTACCATGAAATACATGCATAAATATATACTTTGACATTTAACATAATTAATCCATGCTTGCACATCATTATAGCATGATCATAAAATACATAAGCATGCATGAATTTAAGGTGCATAAGAGGGTGTGATAATGCATTTCATGATATACGGAGTACATAGTGCTACATGTTGCATATGATCAGTGGACATACGCATGGTGCATGACCTTTTTCAATGCAAATCTAATTGCTCCATATGTCACCATACATTTATGCCCTAAATGATGCTTGTTTGACATATGGTGCACATCTGAATGCACTCACATTAGGTAATGCACATAGGTCATTTTTGTATCATGTTGGGCATATATTGCTACATGCTGCGCATATAGCCTTTTTCTGGGTTATATGCTATGTATATTATGCTCAATTTTCTAGAATCCCATATATCAAATTAAATATATGCCTTCTATTTATGGAAAAGAAGTCTCAAATTAATTAAATCTACCCAAACTCTACAAAATTGAATTCTCATTTGATTAACCACTTATTTAAGTAATTAATCTAGGATTAAAGGCTAATTAATCCTACTCTAAACCCCAAATCATGTTTTGGAATCAAGTTTGATGAAGATAATCATTTTGTGAGTTTTGAATGCCTATTCTTCTCTTATTTTCTTCTTGATTTCATTATGGGTTTGTGGGTTTTACTTTTATTTCTCAGTGATTGGCTTCAGTCATTAATGTAATAGTAGCATTTAAGGCTCATACATAGCTTAAATAATATGTAACAGTCGTATATTTTCTGAGATTTATGATTTGATTCATGTTTTTACTTAAAAACTTGATTTTCCTTCTGTTTTCACTCATTACATGCAACATATATCATAGTATATATGGTATATATAGCCTATGTATTGCATACATCATGCTATATACGATGCATATAGCTATCTGTTTCTCAAGAAATTCATGATTTCTCGCCTGATTTCACTTGTTTTTCAATTTTTACTAAGGTTTTTAATAGTATTAGTGGTGGCATAGTAACCCTAATGATTTGAATTCATCATACATCGATTCTACATCATTAATTTTAGCTTTAAAATTAATTTTTAAAGTTAAATGCTTACTTAATTCATTGATTTATCATGATTAATATGATTGGCTTGAGTTGGATATGTTTTATATCTTTAATTGACACTTGAATGATGTTAGAGTCCTTCAATTCAATGTGCCATAATCAATTTCATTTGATTTTACCGTTAAATAATCTAATTTGCTTATTTTCTTAATTAATGTTATTTTAATTATGATTTTAATTATCTCTTGACATGTTTAGCTTAATTGGATATTGATTTATTTTTAACTGATGCTACATATGATCTTAGAATCTTCCAATTATGCTATTGATTGATTTTGCCTAAAATTGATTATTTTTCATGATTTTCATGATTTAACTTGTATTCATTATTGCATTTTGATGATTGTTACCATTATATTCATTGGACTTTAGCCCTTGATTCATGCTTTCACATGGCATCAAATTGGTCATTTTAGTCCCAAATTTCATTTATTGCTTAATGATTGTTTATCTGTTTTGCATTTTCTATTTGTTCATTTTTAGCTCATACTACCCTAGATGCTTTCTCGAGTGGAGGAGATGTTGGTTAGCATCTCAAATTTTTTTATTTCTTTGAAGATCCTTTATAATAGAATAGGCCTCAATTTAGTTCTCCGGCAAGTACGATTTAACTTTACTTCATTATGTATCCATTATCTTCCTTGATCCCTTTCTTCAGGCCATTATTGATTTTCATTCATAATGCTATGCTTATTTTATCATTGTTATATGATGTATGCTATACCATGTCATCTCATATGTCATGCCTATGCCATGTCATCTCAAATGTCATGCTTATGGCATATCATCTCACATGTCATGCTTATACCATGTCATCTTTCATATATCATGCTTATATTATGTCATCTTTCATATGTCATGCCTATTATGTCATTTCTTACATATCATGCCTATGCCATGTCATCTTTTATATGCCATGCATATGCCATACTTTCATTCATCATGATTACCATATCATGATGCAATGTCAGGATTGCCATGTCATTTTTACCATGCTATATCTATCATGATTGTTGCCATGCTATATTACATTTTCTGTTCATTTCATGCTTATGAATGCTAGCATGCTTAGGATAATTAATCCAACTAAAATGGTAAAATGGAACTTGAAACTCTAAGCGAATAGATCTTCACCACCTGAACCCATCTCTGAAGGGTTTGACTTAGCCCTCATGATATGGGTTAGTTGAACCAAATCTAGAACCATTTGGTGGTAACTCCATCTTGTGACTCTTTTAAGTTAATCTCATTCCTCGAGGTAGCCCTTTGAGAAGATTGCATTTTTACTCTAAGTAAGCCTCGATTCACGCATCACAAACCTCACTCTAGATCATGGTGAAAGCTCCACCCACAATAGCAACTCTACTAGGGTTCTACAGTAAAAGTGTGGTGTCATTGAAATCTTAGAGTTTCATATCAATTTTCCCATTCTAGTCAGGTTAGTTGTATTATATATCATGTATACAATTTACATCTGTAAACCACCATTTATCTCATGTCAAACTTGTGATTATGGGTGAGTGAGTACCTTGGACTCTATTTGACTCCTTAGGAAAGTGAGTATGCCTTCACCACTCGTTGCCTTGTACTTTTGACTATTGTTGATTCCTAATGGATAAATGCTAGGTATAGTCTTATATCGATGATTCCATTTAGTTTGATAGATTATGGACAACATGGTATAGGACCTTACCCTATTCTTATTGAACTAAACCTCATATAGCTGGATGTTTCCTAATATAGGTCATGCATACATCATACATGTTGTATCACATACATCACATTGCATGTACATACACATGCATTCATGCTAACTTGCTTTACCATGTGCAAACCATGTCAGACTCATAGCTTGCTAAGAATGTTGCTTCTCCATTTAACATTTTTTACTCTATATTAGATGATGCTTTACTTGTCACTGTTTAACAATTAATTGATCAATCTATAGCCAAGCTCTTGTCCAATGACTTCAAAAGTCTCCCACAACAGTATATTAAGGTAGCTCTCAGTCTTGGAGACTTTGTCACCTCACTAACTCCTATGTATGATATTCACAAGTCTGAGACCTTTGCTTTAGAATGGAGGATAGAACAACTATTGTCACATCCTGATTTTCATAGCCTCACGATATGCATTTATTTTATAAATATGTGACAATGAATGATTGATGAATGCATGAAACACATGAATGAAATATGATGCACAAATGTGATAGCTTGATGATTATAATGAAAAGTGCATTATGAATAGAGAAATTCCATATGATATGGAATTTACAAAGAAAATGGGAGAAACAGATGAAAAGATGTTTTATAAAGATGAATATGCATGAAGGGCTGATAAAAAGAATATTTTTTATGATGAATGCTTTTATTTATTTAAATGAATATGTTATTTACTTGTATATGTGTGATAGGTAT
>CANYBF010834033.1:0-20028 GCA_948192965.1 Dalechampia spathulata
AAACAAAATAAATTAAAATAGCATTTTTAAAACATATGCGATCGGGAAGATCATACGCGATCGCGTATGATATGGTGATGATCATACGCGATCGCACATGATAATGTGCACGCAAAATGAAGCGAAAGCAAAATATCAAAACACATAAAGATCATGCATAAATCACGAAATTAATTCAATTTTCACTATATTTAGGCATGGATATGATGAAAAATACATAAAAATAATAAAGAAAAGATGGATTTACCAACCTCTCGTCGATTCTCCTTAGCTCCGAGTATAGGGAAAAGAAGACAGTCAAAATCCAAGTGTAAGGGATTGAAATCACCTAATCTAAGTGATTTGTTGAGTTTGTTTTAATCCTAAATGCTTAGATTGATCAAAATTAGGTTAAGTAAAGACTAATCACGTTTTTAGCCGTCAGAAACCCTAATCCCGTAGTTCTCAAATTGCCAACCCCTGTCAGCATGGAGCTGCAAAGCTTTTAAAGTTGCTGCCCCGGAGACATACGCGATCGTATATGTCAACATATGCTAAACCCTAAAACATACGCGATCGCGTATGCTCACATATGCGGCGTGTCACAAACATACGCGATCGCGTATGTTTGTACATATGCGAGGGTCTAGAAACATATGTGGCGTGTGACGTCCCAAAATGGGCCAGAATTGGTCCAGAACGGCCTAGAATGATCTGAATCAACCTGGAATGGCCCAAGACCAACCCGAAATGGTCCAGAATCATCCCGGACTCGATCTGAGTCAAGCCAGTCCAAAATTAGGGTTCGACACACTGCGTCAAATTTCTGTCAAAATTTTCAAAACTACCATTTTCTTACTGTTTTATTAATCTTTATATCCTTTTAATTATGTCTACTCCCGGTGATCGTGGTGACTCTTCACATAGAGTCAAACGCACCGTTCCGGCAGGCTCTGGTCCTCGAGCGACTACTCCTGCTACCTCAGTGAGGACTTCCATTCTTAGTGAGAAAGTATTTTCTCACACTCGTTTTACGTATCATCCTACACTCCAACTGATCGGTTTGGAGGATGACGTTCTAGGTTATTTAGCCAATGTCCATTAGTCAAATTTTATGTTCCTGTCTAACCAATTCATTCAGTCTATTGCATTAGAGTTTTTACAGACTTTCTCACTCTCCACTTCTTATTCATGTACCTTCTGTCTCTTCCGTAGACATCATTCTCTTTCTGCCTCCGAGTTTGATGCTCTGTTTGGATTTTCTACAAAGGGCATTGCTAATGACAAATCTATGGTCTTTGATCGCAATTCTTTCTTGAGGGATATAGCCCTTAACAATGCATTCCAGCCTTCTCGACAGAAGGCCTCCTATCTTAAATCTCTAGCTCTTTTCTACTATCATCGACTGTTCTCTTACCTTATCTTCTAGAGGTCAGATTCGAATGACACTATTATTGGTCCTAACCTAATCTTCCTCTACTGCATGGTCATAGGCACACCTATTCAGTCTGGGTGTTGGCTTTAGACCTCTCTTTATGAGGTCGGTGTCTAGAAGCAGCCTGGCAAGGCTATTCTCTTTGGCCCTATTATTCACCATATTTGCCACCAGCTGCAGGCTTTTCCTCCCTCTCACCCCTCTCCAGGACCTCTTGGTCCTAATCTTGATCTGTCATTCATTAAGCATTCCATGCTCCTTGAACAAACTGTTGAGGACGAGTACATCATCCACTCAGAGTATATCTCCCGACGGCTCGTACACCTTCAATCATTAGAGCTTCCCAATGACCTTGTCTCTCTCTACGACCGGTGAACTGTAGATGTTCTTCAACACCTGCAGGTTCCACTACCTGATGACACACCTGCTGAGTGGCGCGACCAGCCTGCTCCTGCTACTGATGATGCTGCACGTCAGGCGGCACTTAGCCGCAAGCGTCAAAGATAATTTTTGGCTAGTTCTTCTTCTACTGGTGTTGTTCCTGAGCACACTGATCTAGCTGGTACTCCTACTGATCTAGCTGCTACTTTGGATTCCACTTCTCAACTACTTGCTACCATTATTGCTCGTCTCGATCGCTTAGATGCATTTGAGCATCGATTCGATCACATTGATTAGCAGTTTGGTCATCTCACACAGCAATCTGCTACTTTTGGTCAATAGCTGAACCAGCACATTGTTGAGTTCCATGAGTTCCAGACTTCCACTATACAGACTCTTCACTCCATCAACTTCATGATGGAGCCTTTCATAGTTCCTCCACCGAGTCCACCTCCTCCTCAGAACCCTCAGTGATCATCTGTTTTTTGATGCTGTCATAGGAGGAGATATGTTTAGTTGATGATATATGTTTTTAGGACTTGAGTTAGTGGAGTTTGTTTATTTCATTTTATGTATTTCATTAGATATTGTATCTTTTGGACATATTTTTTATATGATGTTTATTCAGCGTATTTGATTATTTGTTTGGTGTTTGATTAATTTTCATTATCATTGTTTTATCATTGTTGTTTAATTGATTATTAATCTTCTTTGTATTTGGTTGTTAAGTGTTTTATGGCATGTATTCCAAAACAAAGGGGGAGATTTCAAAAATTTTTGAGTCAAATTTTCATTTAAAAGAATTCATGCAAACTAAACTTAAATTGATTGCCAACATCAAAAAGGGGGAGATTGTTAGACCCTTGGTTTTGATGTTTGAGTCACGTGTGAGTCAATTTGAATTATTTGTAATTTTTCTATAGTATTTTATGTTGGTACCGGCGTACCAAGTAACTTGGATGTGTGGTACGGCCATACGGCTGGTCGTACCTAGTGTATACTGTTTTATAGAGTTTGGTACGGGCATACCATTAGGTGGTACGGTCGTACGCCAACTCGCAGGAAAATGGTTTGTCAGGAAACCTACTTCGGTACAACCATACCATTGGATGGTACGGCCGTACGTGAACTCACAGGAAAATTGTTTGTCAGGAAAACTTGGTTGGTACGGGCGTACCAATTAGTGGTACGGTCGTATCACATTTCCCTCTCATTTTCCAATGGATAGTTTTGAATCTGTATGGGCGTACGAAAACAATACGATCGTACGTGACTTATAAAACAAACTTTAAAGTCTGTTAAACGACTAGTTTTTAGATAGTACTCTTATCACTTTGATTTCTAACAAGCTGAGACTTGCAGAGTATTATTTCTTGAGCTACATTCATCTATTTCAAGTAAGTTCAAGTGTGTAATTCTTTGTTGCTTTCATTATTGTATTCCCACAACCTAGATATTAGGTTTTATAGTTGGGGATTGGTGTGTAATTAATCCTTAGGGATTAATTTGTATTTGAGTTGATTGTGAGATTGATATTATAAAGGTTAGAGCGTAAGTCTTAAAAACACTGGGGTATTGGATTCGGTTGGGAATCCTTTTGTAATCGATTGATTCTAGTATAACCCTAAGTCGAGACTAGGAGAAAGTGAACGTAGGCAAGAGTTTGGCTGAACCACTCTAAAATCGCACGTGTTGCCACTTGCGCACAGGATTTTCATCTTGTATTAAATGATGTTCAAAATTAAATTAATTTATATTATTCAATATATGTGATTAGTCATTTTTTATATTTAAAATTTCTTATTAATGTGTTGTTAATATATAAATTATTGAGTTAATAATAATAATAATAATAATAATAATAATAATAATAATATAATGAAAATTCATATATTATAAAATGCTAATGCATGTTATTCCCGATGCTTGTAATAAGAGTAGTTAAGTTATATTTGTCAATTTTTATTAGAAATATTGTTAATTTATTTTTTTCAATGCTTAGTAAGCCTTGTTAATATATATATATTTCTCCATGCTTGTAATAAGCGTAGTTGAATTACATTTCCCAACATTTGTAATAAGTGTAGGTAAATTATATTTCCCAATGCTTGTAATAACCATAGTTAAACTATGTTTTCCAATACTTGTAAGAAGCATAGTTAAATTATATTTTCCAATGCTTTCATTTCATTGACAAGAATTTTACTTATGTTAAAAAAAGCGTTTGGTAAATTCTTCTCGACAATGAATATAAACATGTTCTTCTCGATGATTTTTTTTTTTTGTGTAGGTAAGGTATTTTTCAATGCTTTTTTGCATCATTATCATTAATAAAAAGCATTTGCATAGATCAAATTTCTTGTAGTGAATAGACCTAATAAACAATACAAGATAAGAAAACTAAAAGAATAGCAAAAAAGAGAAAATTAAACAAAAAATTTCAAAATAAAATATCAATAATATATAAAATTTTAAATAAATATTATAATTTTTATTTGTAAAATTTATCATTTTTTTTTAAAATTTGAATGTTAAAAAAGTATGATAGATATATATATATATTTACCATTATATATGATATGGTATCTAAATAGTAGATAAATGTATTTATATTATACATAACATAAGTTTTTATATGATAGATATAAACTAGTTTGTAATATATATCATATGGTATATCTTAGTAAAGATAATTTACTTAAAATATATATTATATGGTATATATCGATAAATATATTTATCTATCAAATATATCATATAAGATATAAATGAAAAAATAATAAATCAAATGATAGAATATTAATAGTTAAGAGGTATGATAATAAAAAAAAATTAAAGAAAAAGAAGAGGAAGATAATGTATCTAATTATTTCTCTTTTCCTTTTTATTTAAACAAAATAAGAAAAATAAACATGAAAGAGAATGAAGCAACGATGAAAGAAGAAAAATAAAAGATGAAAATGAAAAGCTGATGATGTTTGATACGCAATGATACAACAATCGATCAATGGCAATGACAGAAATAACATAGGATGGATGACACAAGAAATTAAAATAATATTTTTGAAAACGTATATCTAAAAATATATCTCAATTCTAAGAGAATAGTTGGTTGAATAAGAGAGGATAATGCGTCATATGGAAATTATCTTTAAAGAATTCATGCTCGGATAGATCAACTCTGATACGAATCACACTCACCATTTTCTGCAGACTTAAAAAATATAAGTTGATTACCTGTCACTTAAATTGATTTTCCATCGCTTAAATTGATGTCGTCACTCCACGACAACTTCACATTGGCCACAAGTTCTCCTGAAGAGACTATCCCTGCAAGACAAATGCTTAAATTTATTAAATTGCCCCCATAACGTAAGCGATTAGCGGGGACAGTTTTGACATTTTACTCCTAAAAATATGTCCCTTTCCATTAAAAAAGTTTGCCTAGTTCACATCGATGAGCTCATGTCTGTACAAGTTGTGTCCTATGTTGACATTAACTTTCGTCCTTATTATTAAATTTGATTATTATCAGGTCAGTTGCTATTACCATATTTTTAATTAGTCTAATTATTGTGACATTTCCATCCCCCTTATTGTGCTTTTAGAATACATGGTTATCCTCAATAATTTTTAATTAAAAATAAAATAAACTTGTATTTGAAATCTTCTACTAGATCTTACTCTTTTATATAAAAAAAAAAGTTCTTCCTTTTCTTATATATTATCCATGATCATTTATTTTCATATTAATATATTTTAATATCTATTATTTCTATAAATTAATATATTTATAATTAATTAATTCCAATAATCATCATTCCTATCAAAAAATAATATCAAATATTAACTATAAATATTTTATCTTTTGCTCTATTTTAATTTTATTATGTTTTATTTTAGTTAAAACTGTTTAATTTTATTTTATTACACATTGTTATATCTTATTTATATCATCACTTATTAATTAATTATATTTTAATATAAGAATTCAAAAATAATTAAAATAATTAATAGTCTTTCATAATATATAATAAAATAATATATTTATGTATATATATTATAGAAATTGTATTTTAATTTAAATATAATTGTCTTACATTTATAAACATAATAAAAAATATAATTTAATTTAATTTTATCAATTAGTCTTCTATCACTATAAAAATATTACAATTTATTTTTTCTTCCTTTATAAAAATATAATTAAAGAATATATAAAAATATATTCAACTCCTAATTAATCATATTTCATATTTAATAAAAAAAGATAAATTTTATTTTATGAATATGATGTATTAGTTAATTAAATACTTATAATATAATAATTGATACTATATTTGAAACTACAAGACCATAACAAGCAAACTAGAATGGATTGAACAACAAAAAATAATTTTATTTGTTCAATAAAATGGAAAATAAAAAAAAGGAAGTAAAGAATACAACAAATTAATATATTGATTTATCCAACAAATATCTACATTCATTTATTGAAATAAATCACTTGAATTTTCACTAAATTTCTTAATTGCAATGAAAAAGTTCTTTCTCAATATGTTCAAAACTAAACCTTAATATTCTTTCAATGCTTACACTAAAATCATATGCAAAAGTTTTTTCATTATATTAACACATAATGATAGAATCATACCAATGCTTGTATTACAAGGGTGTACCACTTTTAACAATTACAAACTTGAATTTTCTAATATTATGATCATGTCAAAGCTTATATTATAGAGTGTACCATCGTAAAAAAATACAAGAAAGCTAATTTTCAATATTTTCAAAGTCAAATTGAGATCCATTTACATGAAATATTCAAAACACATTATTAACAATATATATATGATTTATTGACATCAAAATAAAGAAACTAAAGGCCCAACGCTCTCTGTTGCTACAAGTTAACAAATCTAATTAACTTTTAGTAAAATATAGCTAATAATGTCAATAAATCATATTAAACATAAGTAAATATGCACTAAAAAGTTATTAAATCATACTTCTCTCTCCCTTTGGTTACAATAAAATGAAACAATTCAAGTCAAAAAGTACATGAAATGTTCACAATTGAAACATATGTGTCCATATACACACCAATGATACTTAAAATAGTTTTGAAAAGTGAAACGTAAGTTTTAAATAATTATTATTCATGATAGTTAGAGAAAATTTAAATAATTTCAAAAAATTCAATTATGCAAAGTGTAATTAATGCTAATATCAACATATAAAAACACTTTTATAATAAAATTTTTTCAAGTAATCACATTACATTATTCCTTTATTTAAACAATGTTAAGAGACTAATATTCTCAATTAACTATTATGAACATCCACTTAAACAATTCTCATGAACTTTAAGCATACCAATAAAATAACTTTATCTTGCTTTAAGTACTTAAATATAATGGATCCTTAAAGGTTAGCTTACCATGAGCCATTTAGAATATATCCTAAATAACTCAATTTAATAAAGCATTTATGATTAGAGTAAACTAAACATGCAACAATAGTGATAATGACCTTAGAATGATATTGAATTCTCATACCTTGGCTTAGGAGAATAAACTTTTTTTTATTCATTTATGTTATTTTTAACTTTAGCATTAGAATGTAAATTTTCTTTCATGGATTTTACATTTAAAGATCTTATCCCATAATTGCAATTCTTATAGAATCAACTCTTAATTAATATCTTTGACCTATTGGCATTAGAGTTTTAATCTTCTACATTCTCATTTCTCTTAGCAACCAAGTTTTAAGTATGTCTGCATATGCAATGAGAGTGTAAATGTGCACATGCTTCAACTAAACAAGTAGATTGATTAAAAAGGCAAAATAGAAAGGATTTACTCTAAAAGAAAGCTAAAAAACAACTTAAGGTCTTCAAAAGTAGCCTTTTCTTATTGAGATGCTTTAGAGCTTCTTAAAGCTTATGTTTAAGTTATTTAAATTGATTGGTAGAGATGTTTTCAATCCTTAATTTGTTAATTTTCAAGTTTGTAGGCTTAAAGTTCTAAGTGTAATGGGGGAATTATTTCATAAGAATTTGCTAAGAATTCTAATTTTCCCCTTTATTGTTTCATTACACAAACCTTATCCTAAAATAAATGAATACGCAAGCTACAGTTTAGGATTAAAGATCATTTTATCTCCTTTATAAACAAATACAAACAAGCATAAATGCAATGTGCATATACATATTGCTTATAAACATAATTATTCTTATTAATCAATGATTATGATAAGATTGGGTGATCCTATCATATATTTAATCTCACCCAAATATGTTTACAAGTGACTTAATTATCACTTAAACTAAGTTAAATCCCCTTTCAATAGTAATTAAGTTTACCCATCTTTAATTCCATTCTTAAGTTTCTAAACTTTTGAAATCTAGTTTCTATAATGGATCAATGCATTAAAATATCATCAACCTAATTTGTATTAACATAATAACATTAAGACCTTATTGCTTCACATGTTGAATTTACTACTTCATTTTGGTACCCTTTTACGGTTAAAAAGGTTAAGTGACCAATAATTTCCAATATATATGTATGCAATATGTATGCTTGTATGTTTAAAGAAACATGTATATGCACATTTGCTTAAAAAGGACTTTAAAAATGATAAAAATGGAGAGAGCCTTAAAAACATTAAGTTTCAAGAAAAATTGTATAAATATAAATTTTTAAAAAAATCTATAAAAATAACATTTTTCATGGTTTAATATAGAATGTTACAATAGGGATGAAGAAGGTCTAATGTATGTTTAATTTATATGTAAAGTAAAAATTGATAATTTTCAAGTAATATTTTTATTCAAATCCTGGTACTTCACTAATCTAAACATTCCTCTTAACTACTCTAATTTGTATTTATCAAATGATAAACATTGAATACATAATTCAATGGTCTTTAAAAGTAAATTAAAGATAAGAATTATATAAGCTTTCACTAATAATATGACTTAAATAAGTAAATAACATACATCCATTCTATATGTCAAGATATTACATTAAAAGCATCTATTAATGGTGTAAATTACTAAACAAGTAGCATAAATATATCATACCAGCATAAGTTATAATACCATCTCATATAAACCGTTCATTATATCTAAATCTAATGATAAAATCATTTAAAAGCAATGAATTTTACTATACATCAATTGGTAAGGAAAATGTTGTACAAAAAATAAATGAATACAATTTATGCACTGTATTTCCCCTTTTTCTACTCTAATGTTATTTAGAATTCTAGATTACTCAATTAATTATCTTCGATTATGCATAATTCATACTAATTTCATATATACTATTTTATTTCATTTGTCTAATACATATTTGTCTCCTTTATTCCTCCACTATTCATGTGTATTAACATCTTCCTAATTTCTCCACCGTACATGTAATTTAAATGTCTCTCTTATTCCTCCATCATATATTCATTTTATTATCTTCTTATTCCTCTATCATATGTCATGCTAATAATATATGATATGTGATTTTTTGCAATCATTAGTTTATATGTTATTCATATAACATCACATTGCTAAATGAAATCATCAAATAATATTCATATGATAATTAAATCATGAATCAATGACCTTTCCTTAAGATAATGGCCTTTAGATAGGCTTTTATTTACTTATCAATCTCATTTTAAATCAATTATTATAAAGAATAAATATATTACATGTCAATTACTATCAAAACCGTATATAAGATTATATAATCTCAATCCATATAGGAAGCAAATCCATGTGAGTATATCAACCCAACACACCTATTTAACATTTATAACTTTCCATAATTGAAATAGCAATCATTAGCTTAATGATTGCACTTTATTGAAGTCTTTGAAAACATTAATTATAAAGTAGACCATATATTAGCATTTTATTTTTAAGATAAGCATATTTGACATTCTTGACTAATTTTATGCCTACACTTTTTACTCCTTTACTTTACTTGTCAATCTTATTTTATAGGTCAATAATTATTAAGTGCAAATGTATCTTCTCTTTGCCTTTATGTTTTTGCTAAGTCAAACTAATGATCCTTTTATCTTATGTACTTATTACATTGCAATTTGTTACCTCTTTTACCTAAATCATTCATATGGATATTTCACATTATAATTTCATACCTATTAGATTAACTCATCATATGGTTACTTCAAGAATCCTTTATGGTTCATTCTTTTCACTTTTACAATGTGTACATTTGGCTTAATTATTGTATTCTACATTTTGTTCATTAAATTTTACCAAAATTCTATTCTATGTGTGCATGTGTAAAATTTTAGGATTAATTATTACCTATTAGAAACCATTTATACATATACTTAATTAACGAAATCATGTACCTTATTTATTAAGCTTTAGACTTTGGTTTTCTATCACATATCAGGTATTTTATCAATTATAATAAACATTTTATCCAGATGCAAGCTCATACTAATGACATATAATATAGTTATGTTTCTTAAGTGTACATGCATCTAACACTCAAATATGAATGTTCATGGCATACATATACATAAAATAATTAAGTTAAAGTCCATTAAGCACTTGAAATTCTATTAAAAACTAATGCTTATTCATGTTAGAAATCATGTCCTTAAGTGAAGTATGCATAAAGCATTACATATAAAGTTGAAACTTCTGTAACTTGTTTAATAACTTATATATCTCACTTTTGTTTATTTTAAGACATGTTTTTGTACTTTCATTTAGTCTAAAATTCTTATGGAAACTCAAAATATGACATGCATAACATAACTCATTTATCCTTGAAGTTCAATAACTCACGTCATATAAGGATTTATGTTCAAACATTATGTGACAATGTCACCATGCCCTAATAATGCATTCATACATATTATTTACTTAATATATACTTAAGTTAAAAACGATTCAGTTAATAGTTGTAATTATATAGTTAGTACGCACTCTTTTCAACAAGAATTCATGCATCTCATCATACATAATCATCCTACTAATTAGGTGCTTTACTAACCATCATATGTATATATAATCAAGGTGACCTTACATTAATTAATATGCTTATATTATAGCTTGTACAGTCCAATGACATTCCATTGGTGATCCAACACTTTTACATTTAAACTTAAATATCTTATAATAATATGCACATGAAGGCAAAGTTAAAGCTTAAAAGGATGACTTCTCCAATTGACATGCATATTTACAACCAATATGCATCACTTAATTAACATTTATTCAAGCCAAGGTAATTTAATTCATAGCTATGAATTACAAGATTATTATACTTATTCAATAGGAACTCATGCATTTTTATATACATTTCTAGGCTAGAAAATCACTCCAATAATGCCCTTGAATTCATGCATTGAACACACACACGCAACTAAATAAAATAAGTTCAATTTCCTTATACATGGCCATAAATTCTAAGGCTTGCATTAGCTTGTTTATCGTATTTAAGTGGTCTAATTATAAATATAACTCATACCTAAATCAACATAACTTAACTAGTTTTTAGTCTACCTTTATATACTTCATTACTATAATTTCCATCTAAGGCAAGGCAAACATATTATGTATACGTAGCTCATTTCTTTATTGTTTAACTTATTTGATAACTTACATTGCATGCATTATTTTTCATAGTCTTCTTGAAAGAAAAATCTAATTTGTATTACTATATATATCATTAGCTAAATTATTAAATTTTAGGCCTCATTACAACTTAATTTAAGTTATTTCATCATCAAGTAACATATCACTTTAACTTTATCATGTGGCAAACACATCCATCAACCCCCTTTTATAAATTGAATGTGCATATATGTATTTACATCTAGATTTAAATGTCTAACTGCATAAAATTACCAACAAATACCAACTTAATATACTTTCCTTGAATATCAATTTGTATATGTATCATATGCAAGTAAGGGAAGCTTTAATTCTTCCATTTACATACTTTAAACTTATGCATATAAGGCTCAAATTATTCACGATAACTTACTTTCTAAACTAAACTTGTAAACTTCATTAACAATCATACATGTAAACTTACTTGATAACATATTAGGGTCCTAAACTTACTTCATTAACAATCATTCACAACATACTAGGGTCTTAAACATACTTGAGTTCAAGGAAAAATTAAGCTTAATCTTCATAGTAACACTATTAGCTCCTAATAACCATAATTCATTAAGTAAAGCTCTATCAACCACCACCCATCCTCGTTCTTAAACATTTTTATGGATTTTTTAGGAAGTTTTTTATCCCTCTTAAACTCTCTAATACATTGAAAATTCCACAAGGAAAATGAAGCAATCATTGTCTAACCCTCCTCAATTAATTAAAGATTTCCAAGTGACACATTTTTCTTTTTATACTCCTTAACCTAGGTTCTTCCATAACTATTCTCTTTTACCTTATTTTTCCCATTTTAATATAAATAATCAACTACTACATTGAGTTTATTAGCCCACAAGACCCTTAAGCCAACCCATTCCATTATATAGATATATTTTCCTAAGATAATTCATTAATCTCTTCTAAAAGCATATCTATGACAAATCCTTAGTTTATTACCTTACAAATCTTTTATGCATTCTTAATTTATCAAAAATTAGTTTGTTAATGATCTTTATCTTGATTTACCTTCATTATGTCTCATATTATTGATATTAACAAAGATTTAAAGACTTATAACTCTAGTAATATGGTTTTACTTAAGAAGAACTTAAAAACATAACTAAAAGAAATCCTCTTCAAAAGGAGAATTCAAGCCTTTGGTTATTATCCCCAACCAATCTAGTTATATACTTAGCAAAAACATAATAAATAATATAATCATTATTTAAGAAGTTACCCATAAAATGTAAAGAATAAAATATAAAATGAGTTACATAGCTTTAAAGGTAGACCATGAAAAATCTATGATAAATTAAGATAGGAATTTATTAATGATATTTGATGGAAGTTGGTTTATATATCAATCTTATGAGTATTATTATGGCTTGTATCACTTCTTTTACATTATAAGTGTCATGGAATGGTAAGCTCACTAACTCCTTTACCTTCTCACAATGATTTATCTTCCCTCTCTCCTTACATTTTTATGTTATGCATATAAGGGCTTGGGCATGATATTTGGCACTTAATTAATTAGTACAAGTGGAAAGGTTTAAACTAGTCTAAAATTGGAATTTAGCTAACATACTTATTCTTTGTAAATTATATGCT
This sequence comes from Dalechampia spathulata, assembly GCA_948192965.1. Taxonomy (NCBI): domain Eukaryota; kingdom Viridiplantae; phylum Streptophyta; class Magnoliopsida; order Malpighiales; family Euphorbiaceae; genus Dalechampia; species Dalechampia spathulata. The sequence goes on from CANYBF010834033.1 coordinate 13,059, forward strand.
CCTCTTTATTAAAGTTTTTCATGGCTATGTGTTAGCTAACATTTTAGTTGCCTTTTATGAGAGTTCAGGTTAAAGCATAAACAAGGATAATTCCAAAATCTTCTTCTCCTCAAATATCAAAAACAATAAGGCTTCAATCATCTATCAAAACATTCTAGTAGGAAGAACCTATGACCTTAAAGAGTACCTTAGTATACATCTCCTTTATAAGTGTCTTTAAGGATGCTTGTTTGAGTTTACTTGATAAATTTTAGCAATGGCTCATGATATTGAATGACCTCTAAATATCTCTTATTCGTAGAATGATTCTAACTTAATTTGCTTTAGTTCATCCTAGGATTCATTATATAATCAACCAAGATACCTAAAATCATCTACAAGAAGATTGATATTATCTTTAGAAACTTTTTTTGGAGAAGCTCTTAAATAAAAAATAAAGTACACTTGATTTGATGGAATGATATATTCTAAAGGATTATGGAGGAATATAATCAAGTTGAACGATATTTTTTTATAAAGATAAGTTGGAATCTTACGTTAAATCTTAATTCTCTTTAGACTAAGGTGATTATGGAAAGTATGAGATAAAAAACATTAAAATTGTGGACATGCTAAATAAAAATAATGACTCATTCTTATGGTATAACATTGATAGAGGTTGGAATGATGTTGAAAAAGGTACTATGCAGACAATAAGAGATGACAAGACTACTAGATTCTAGATGGACTCTTAGGCAACCATCAATTACCCTTTACTCAACTTTATTATTGTTCCAACGCCTTCTAATGTCTAAAATGTCCATGCATGTAACTATGTCTCACATGATGAAAATTAGATTAGAAATGCTTTGATCATCTTCTCTTATGGAAATACACTCTCATTATTGTTAGAATTTACTTCCTTATAATATCAATTTAATAGATGAAGTTTATTAAGATCCTTTTAACCTTGATAATTTTATAATAAAATTCACTAACATGGACCTTTGTGTTCATAAATGGTATGATTAAGACATTTCTTAGAGAAGTATTTGGAATTAGGATAGTCCAACATGAATTAAAATATTTATATGCCTTGCAATGTATAATAAGCTAATGATCAATGCTCAAAAATGGTAATAACACCTCATTAAGTAGAATAAATGTAAGAGATGCAACAGGTATCAAGAAACCTTAAGTCATTCCCTCAAAGATTATATTAAGGTTAAGTAGGTTTAGAAGAAGCATATCCCTCAAAACTCGTTGGTAGTTTCTTTAACCTTGATTTCAAGGAATAACTTTTATATAATTCAAACTCAAAGGAGTTCAATTTATATATTAATGGAATAAGCCTATTTAGAGTTATGATACTGGTGTAACCTTTTTATTTTTGAAAATAAAAGAGATAAAAGGGATCATGTCACACATAAACCCGGTGTAACATGCTCTCGTAGAATAGTTAATAATCCATTAAGCAGAGAAATCATTAATTATTCTACAAGGGATCTATACATATTTTTTTTATATTAATTCATTTAGTTATATCAGATAATATGTACCTGTAATCTGATGTCACATGTAGACATGGGTAATATGAATACACAATAGTATGCATCCATTATATCTTATACATATGTCATACATTTATCATGCATACTCATATCATCATCCATTATGTGAGACATGTGTATTTAATTTTACATGATAAGGTGGTATTGATATTACACACAACAAAAGTACATGACATAAGTATTACTGCCACTAAGGTTAATATAATAAGTTGTATATACAAAGGGCATCTTGGAGTATGTTACTTTTGTCCAACACTGCTTTGAGAATGAGATTTCTCAAAATCATAACCTCTTCTGATTGTAGATCGGTCAATCTAATCTCTCACCCAAAGGTTATGATCCTGCGTTCATCAAATAACAAACATTGAGTATAAAACTCAGTGGTGCTATAAAATGAGTAAATAACATGAGCATGTATCGTAAATAACACATTAAAGTCAAACCATGGCAAACCATCATTAAGCAATATAGTATAACTATATCATATCATGTTATTTTACATCACTCATTAGCTGTTATAAACAATACATATAGCATACTGTGCAAAGATAGGAACAAATACCATAAAAGAATCCATTATAACTTTTTCTGTATTAAATACTATTATGTACATCTCTATATAAGCACCAATGTAGTGCATTCATCAATTCATCCATTATACTTTCATGACATATGAATGATAATGTGTGTCTGTGAGAATGCATTCATGCTTAGCATTCTCCCTCTGATTTTCTTATAATATTTCATTTCTTTTCTATATGATTGTGCACAATCCCGTACTAGGTCCATTTCTCTATGTACCGGTACTGTATCATTCTCTGGTTCCCAAAGGAACATAACATTTCTCTATGGTTCCATGATAGGAACCTACACTGTAAGATTCCATCAAGGAAATTGATAATAACTATATGATTCCATCAAAGGAATCAATAATAATTATATGATTCCATCGAAGGAAACGATAATAACTATATGATTCCATCAAAGGAATCAATAATAACTGTATGACCTAGTACACTTTCATTGAACTTTTCTTTGTATATCACTTTCTTTTCCCCTCTTATATCCTTTATATGATATGTCATGAATATGCCTTTATGTATGAATGATTCATGACATGATGCATAGTTAATACTTTACTGATCATATACAATGATGATCATATGATACCATTCATGATATAAACTCATTATGTTGATATCATAAACATATAAGTTAGGAATCACTATTTCAAGATCCTAAAAGAGGTCATGAAGTGAATAGCACAAACCTACAATTGTTTTACCTTTATCGATACCTAAAGGAAAAGTATGAACTTCATCAATTGAACCTGTAGCATTTCCATTTTACATACATTTAGTAAAGTTATTCATATATTGTACTTGATTTATCATCTTTAAGAATCCATAATTATTCATGATAAGTAACCACCATTAAACTTTGATTAATTATAAGCATATAAGCACAATTCTATCTTACAACATTTCACTCTTCATAATTAGGGGTCATACATGCCATTTTTGGCCAACTTAAGTCCTTGCATCATAATACCATGCATCAAGTGCATTTGTACATCATTAACTTCTGTTTACATGTATGGTTAGCTATTATCTTCATACACACCATTACATACCTTTGCATTTAAGTACAAGTGCATGTATAAGTCATAAACATGCATATTGATATGTAAATCAAGTATTTAGAACATATAAGCATATATAAGACTTGTCATGATCATTTATGAACTTATAGCATTAACTTTACTTCATGCCTCTAAGTTCATATTCTTATGTATTATGAAAAATTATAAAGTCTAGGTATGTATAACATTGATTTTAGGAGCCTGGTAGAATGTCCATTCATTAAGGTGCTACAATATACAAGTCCAATTACCATTCTTTTGATAAGGTATACTATTCAAGCATTTACACAATTCATCTTAACCACTTTACCATATAATTTCATCATTATACCTTATATACACACTTATTCAAGTGTTTAACATGCAAAGTCACATTTAATAACATGTTTCATTCATTTTTAGGTTTCCCAAAGTCATGCATAAGTTTCATGGGTCATGCACTAAGTTTTCCTATCAAAATCCACTCAAAATAAGCCTTAAGAGTCCACACGAGTCGTGTAAAACTCCACACGAGTCATGTGGAACTCAGCCTTTACAAAATAAGCTTGTTTAGGTCATGTAAGATTATGCCTGGGTTATGTAAAAATGTACACGAGTCATGTAAGACTCATCCTCCATACAAAACACCCATTTTCACCACTTTTTAGCACCTAAAACACCCATTAATTGTTCCCTAAGCTTCCTGACCTAATCCTATGATCAAAACATCTTAAAATCACTTCCAAAACTTGCCAAAAACATTAATTCAACATAGTTTAAAGTCCAATCATGCATCAAATACAATTCAACATAAGTTCTACTTCATTTAACTCCACCCAAGCATGAATAAGGTCAAAAGTGATTCTAACATTCATGAATATGCATGATCTCATTTTTCTTAAACTTCATACACTTACAAGTATCACCTATAATAATATTATATTTATAAGTGTATTCTAGATGTTAAGAGTGGATGTAACATACAAGGAACATAGAAGAAGAAAAAGACATCTACAAAACATATAAAACATATAAATAATATAAAAACTAAATTTTCCATGAAATTCTACCTTGAAAGATGGTTTTTCTCTAAGTTAAGATGTAAGAAAGAAAGAGAAGAGAAAGAAGCAGCATGTTGGAAGGAAAAATGATGAAGAAAATGGTTTATGCATCTTCTTCAATCATTATAATTCAATTATTGACTTAAGTACAAGAAGCACCATTCATTGGGTGACATTTATCAAGCTATGGTTAATTACTTAACCAATTTGTTTCCTTCTTCTTTAATTGTTATCTTCACATCATATTTAAGTCATGCTTCTATAAGAATACAATTACCATTCATCATAACGTTATGGACATAAACCATATATAATATAGTTTCCAATGTTAACCTTGACTTTTCATGAAATGCCATTTGTATCCTAGCTTACAAATTTTACATACCATTGCTTCTAACTTTACTTTAACTTATATTTACACATTTTAAACTATACTTTATCATATAATATCATGCTAAACATGTTAATGCTTCACTTAACATACATAAATTTCATCATAGAGCTTCATTCAAAGCATTTAATAAAAGCATACCCAATTTGCATCTTTAGTGTATATTTAGTTCTATAATCATCTTTTCACTTTGTTTTCAATTTTTTCTCTATCAATGTCATATCATATAGAATTTCTTTATCTATAAGACATTTCATTTCATATTCATCATGTCAAAGCATTCATACATCATATATCATTTATGCATTTCATGCACTAATCACTCATTCACTGTAACGTATGCATAAAATGCATGCACACTGGGATGTCGTGTGTGTAGATGTTACAGATTAGGTTGAAGATATTATAAATAAGGCAATCGAAATCAAGATGTTCAAAATCTTAAATTATTTGCCAAAACTAAAAAAAAGGACCAACTCCTCATTCATTAGTAGTTTCACAAATTTTGGAATCTTAATACATGCTTACCGAAGGCTAGTGGAATTATTAGAGACCATTATGATTGTTGGAAAGGAGGTTTTCTCATGAACATATGAAAAGATTACCGTAATAAGTATTGAATTACATGTAATTCATTAAAGATTTTATACTAACTTAAACGAAAGGGTTTAGACAAGTAATCCTTAAAATAGATAGTCAAATAACTACATAAGTATGATACAAGAGGATAAGACTCTCATAATGTTAATGAATCTAGTTCAAGAAATCTAGGAGATGCTCAATAGACAATGGATAATTATGATCACTTATTCTACTTGCTAGATTATTTTGTTGATGTTCGTCAAATTATCCATGTTTCCTTTTCTAGAAGGATTGTTGTTTTAGTTTTTTCTTAAGCTCTTTTTTTGTAAAAAAAAATTATATATAAAATAATAATTACTTAATTAATTAATAACTTGATAAATAAATTTCATGAAATTTATGGAATATATTCATATTAAAGATTAGATAATTTTTAAAAAAATTTTGATGAAGGAAATAATTATTTTTTGTCTTAAATTAGTAGACAAATTTTATTATTATTTTAAATTATGCTTATTTATCATTTTAATAAGATAATTAATATATTAAATTTTATTTTAAGTTATTCAATCATATCAAATATTAAAGAAATAAGTTAATAATAAAAAAATCTTAAGCTCTTTCATCGTTAAAGTAAATTTCAAATAAAATAATTATGGTTTCTTATTATGAAATTGAAAGAACAGAGGGATGGTTCTCTTTTGTTTTTTTGTTTTTTTGTTTTTGTTTGCCTTATTCTTGAAAGTAGAGATGAAATAATTGTGAAATAAAGTTTAACATATTGGAGACTGTAGATTGTAATATTCCAAAAACATTAACCACAGGAAACGAGGGAAAAGGATTGCGGTTTTCAGTTCATGGGAAGAGGCCTATCATTAACAAATAAATATCTCTTTATTTTTCTCTCTCTTTCATTCCAGTAGTTGTTGTTAGGTATTCTTTGTCTATAATTACCAAACTGGTCTTTTCTGCGTATCAACGATGTCAATAGCCACTTCTCAGCTTCGCTTAGTTCCTCCAAAATTTTGTCTCTAAACGGTACATATTTCTATCCCTTGCTCTTCCTTATTCCTCTTAATCATATCGTACTTGATTTTTTTTCCTTTTCCTTTTCTTGTCTTCGCAAATTGTTTGCTCCGATTTCCGTCCAGTTCTTTTCTCCTTTCTCCCCATCCTTTTATGTCCAATATTTGGGCGAAATTTAGTAATTATATTTAATTTTCTCTTTCAGATCTACTCTGTAACTTGATTAGATTTATAGCAATTCGCTTAAATATTGTTTCAATTTAAATTTTATCTGCTACCTTTTCTTTTACTTTGTTGCTGCTATGTTCCATGAAAGGAATTACATCCAAATCTCCAAATCATTTTTTTGTTTAGTGCTTATATAGAATTATTGCTTGATTAGCAAAATAATTTTCTTTTTTATTTGCCGCTTTCTCAGATGAATTTAATGCAAATCCTAATCCTGAGGTAGGTTAAGCTTACCACACAATATATTTATGCATACACGCATATTATATTGTTGACGGGATTTTATCTTTTAAACAGAAAATTTTGGAAAAATTCATCTGTAATATCTGATTTTTTCCCTTAGTTAAGAAGCTCAAATTTGTAAACGTACGTATGTATGTATATATATATATATATATATATATATATATATATATATATATATATATATATATATATATATTGTTGTTTTATTTTGCTGTTTGAATTTTTTGTGATCTATATTTTGAGATAATGTGACAGTTAATTAAAA
>CANYBF010834063.1:0-12668 GCA_948192965.1 Dalechampia spathulata
AGTTAAAAATGATACCAAACACTCAAGTGTAACAGCTAACCTAACAACTAGTTTAAAAGCTAATTTAACAGCTAACAACTACAGCTAATCGAAAAGCTAATCTAACATCTAATTGAAAATCTAATGCCAAACATAGCCTAACCACCGTTGGGTTAGCTTTTCGCTATGAGTTGCCAACTTTTCGACCTTAACATTAGTAAAATTATTTGAAAAAGAGGTGTAGTGGTGTAATTTTCCCTTTTAGACTTGGGAAGGTTCCGGCCCACACCCAATCGGAACCGGCTTTGATGAACATTACTCAAGGTACGGCCCGATGAAACCCATCGGGACTTGTTTTCGTATTCTCTTAATCTTGACACGTCGGAAGATGAGTGGTATAGGCATTAGCACCATTCATGTGATCATGACATATAAAATAATTGGAGAAGATAAAAATTCATAATTTAATGCAACTAATCCAATGATCAGACAGTCACATATATATATATATATATAAATTAGTAGTGATTCTGTGGTCTGTTAAATATTATAAATTGGTTGATTGGAATCGGGTGAAAAAGCAGCAGCAGCAGCAGTGCAGGGGAGGGTACTTATATTTTGGAAAATATTGTGAGGCGGCCGAGGTAGATCAAATCCACATCACCAGTGTGACACATGTCAGAAATCCCAGTTTATACGTCCCCATCCATTTTGACAAGCATATCACCTACCAATCAATTTCCAGTTGGGCCTATCCTCAATTTCGAGGCTGTGAATCTTCCATCATCTATCTTCAACATGAGACTGAGAGTCCTTCCTATATGGGATGGGATGGGGTGTTGTGCCGTGTGGTTTATTTGCTTGTTCGCCGAGTCTCGCGCTTCAGAATCGTGGCATCTGTTCGCAATAGCCCTCGACTCGTAGATATATGCACTTGCACCGGAAACTTTGCATCATTCACGGCCGCCAACTTGCTAATCAATGTTGGGAAATTCATTTTCTTAATTTGTATTTAATTTGACTGACAGAAATAAATGAAATAAAAATATATAAATCACTAACTCATAATAAGATAATACTAAAGATCTATTGAATCTTAATAAATAATTTATTATTTTTTGTAATATAGTTCATCAATTTGATACATAAATTTGTAAGAGAGGTGATTAAACATTGTTTGGAATATAATATTTCTAATTCGGAATTAAAGAGAAAATGAAAAACAATATAGAGTGATAATCCATTGAAGAGAGAGTGCTATGCGCTCCACACAAGTCTCATGCTGCCATGAAACAGATTTGGCTACAAATTCTCACCTTGAAAAACTAATCCTTATACCACTCTATAATGTGGACTCTTCCTCCCAATTTGATCCCCACCATTCTTGTCTCTATCTTCCATTTCTGTTTAAATATTTCCATGTTTGTTTTCTAGTATAACTTGCTAGCTTCTGTCTCTCCCCTCCCTTCCCTTTTTCTCTCAACGATTATATGCGCCCCTTATCTCATTAATCCCTTCCCATTTCCATCCTCTTCTATTCGCAGGGTGTACCTCAAGGTCTGCTCTTCTATTTTCTAGCCTCTGTTGTTTTTGATTTTGATTTTGATTAAGTGTTGTTATTCCAGGTTCATTATCAGTTTTTGTCATCTCCTTTTCACGTGGAAAATTGAGTTTTCGGTTGTTCAATTGTTTGTTTGATTTGCGTATTGTTACTTGTTGTTCTGTTGACGTTTTCTTGACAAGGTGCAACCTTTTGCTTTTTGTGGATTGATGAATTTTAATCATATTTAATCAACTTATAACATCTTGTTATGAGGCGTAATCTACGAAACACATGAGATTAACCAGACTGCTCTTATTTTCTTAATGGAATTCTTATGATGACTTTCAATTGAACATAATCTGTACTCTTCCCTGTAATCAAACAACATAACAAGTTGGAGAATCTTGATTCTTCACTTATTTCAGTATTTCTGAATCTTGTATATGCTCATAAATAGTCAGTTTTTAATCTAAGCAATTGCAGGAATTACTAACGGGATTTTCTCTTATGTACCACTCTTTATTATCATATTTTATTCCATAGATGGTTTTCTGAGCTTGGAATTGTGTCCTAACGTTCTGCAAGATCTTACGTCCTGTTGCCTTTGTAGGAGTTATTTATAAGCATATTCTAATAGTCACTTGTGGATTCCTTTACAGAATATTTTAGGAAGACAGAACTAATCAACTTGAAAATATGGAGATAACAAATGTTATGGAATATGAGGAAATTGCAAGGCAGAAGTTGCCCAAGATGGTTTTTGACTACTATGCATCAGGTGCAGAGGACCAGTGGTCTCTCAGGGAGAACCGCAATGCATTCTCTAGAATTCTGTGAGTTCCTTCACTGTAAAGAATTATCCAAACTCGGATAACTGCAAGGCCATATTACTACTTTTCTGTGATGAAATAAATTCCTTGCTCCAATCTTTTTTGCTGCCTAACTCATTGATATTTGACATCATGATGGATGATCTTTTTCTTTTTGGTAAAATAGGTTTCGCCCCCGCATTCTTATTGATGTGAGCAGGATTGACATGACCACATCTGTCTTGGGATTCAAGATTTCAATGCCTATCATGATTGCTCCGACAGCCATGCAGAAAATGGCTCACCCTGAAGGTACAGTGAACAATTTCCAGTACTTGACTTCTTCGCAAAACTGTTTCAGAGTTTCAGCTAGTTGACGTTACACTGTTAGATTTTGGGTTGTTTATCACCATGAGTTAGCTTACCTTCTCTTTTTTGTATATTCTATGACTAGCTTCTGAACATAAAGAGAAAAAGAAACCGTTTCTGATTGGGAAATTGTAAATCATTTCAGGAGAGTATGCAACAGCAAGGGCAGCCTCTGCAGCTGGCACAATTATGGTCAGATTTTATTGTCTTTCGTAGAGTTTGAACTGTAATTTCAGGATTTGTTTATGATCTAAATTGTTAGATTTCGCAAATAATCTCCAGGAGTCTGCTTGTATCAAGTTTGTGGATTGTTATTGATCTTCTTGTTGTTTTTTTTCTCCAGACATTGTCCTCGTGGGCCACTTCCAGTGTCGAGGAGGTTGCTTCAACTGGACCAGGCATTCGCTTTTTCCAGCTCTATGTGAGTTTTGACAAATCATTTTCCTGTCTCTTATCGTTTGCTGTTGTTAAGTTTCACCTTGAGCATTATGATATTAATGATTCACTAACACCTGATCGATCAATCACATGGTAACTCGATAAGTTCTCTGAAAGTATGACTTAACCGATTCACTGATGGATTTTAAGTTATATAGAAATAGGAAAGGTAATTATTTAGGACCTTTGAGTCTTAAGGATCTTTAGCATGTTCCAAGTTCAATATTATATAAATATGTGCAGGAAATCATGTGATAATACTCGAGTTATTCTCAATCCTATTCCTTTTTTCTTATCATTCAGGTGTACAGGGACAGGAATGTGGTTGCTCAACTTGTGAGAAGAGCTGAAAGGGCTGGTTTCAAGGCCATTGCCCTTACTGTGGACACTCCAAGACTTGGACGAAGAGAAGCTGATATCAAGAACAGGTGAACATCATATTAAATTTATTAATAAAATGATTTAAATTTATGTAACATGTTAGAAAATGATGACACAACTATCAAGTTCACTAATTTGATTACTCTATTTAGTTTGCTATTGGATCGGAAGTGTATCATTCTTTAATGTATGTTGATGCAGATTCACTCTGCCACCTTTTCTGACTTTGAAGAACTTTGAGGGACTGGATCTTGGAAAAATGGACAAGGTAGGGCTAATTAGTTTCAGGATGTCATTATCTATTTGTGTGCTTCTATTTTATAGATTGTAACTTGATCGACATTGCAGAGTGATGACTCTGGACTAGCTTCATATGTCGCTGGCCAAATTGACCGAACACTTAGCTGGAAGGTATGACGTCCGACTGATTTTTCAAGTTCTTCAGCTGAAACATAGCCTTCATCATGTTTAGTAAACTCCCGTGGCGCATTTTGGACAGGATGTGAAGTGGCTTCAAACAATCACATCATTGCCAATCCTGGTGAAGGGTGTGCTGACGGCTGAAGATAGTAAGAACCTTACTTTTTCCGCAACCTTCTGAGCGGGTGATGATGTGAAAAAGAAAAGAAAATTTCTATTTATCGTGTCGTTGGATTCTGTTTATGGCTCTCTGATGGTCGTGCTATTTTCCCCCTTGTTCTCCTGTCAATGCAGCTAGGATAGCCATCCAGAGTGGAGCTGCTGGAATCATTGTCTCCAATCATGGAGCCCGCCAGCTTGATTACGTTCCTGCGACTATTATGGCTTTAGAAGAGGTAAAGCTTCTGGTGCCTTTTGATTTAGGATATTTTTTGTCAGGACACTCGGCCTTATTCCTAACTCACGGCCAGTAATAATTCGATACATAATTTCACGCAATTGACAGGTGGTGAAAGCTGCACAAGGCCGAGTTCCAGTTTTTCTTGATGGAGGAGTTCGCCGGGGAACAGATGTTTTCAAGGCATTGGCTCTAGGAGCCTCTGGAATATTTGTAAGAAATCTGAACAGTATTAACCTTGCAGGCTTTATTTTCGTCAGAATTTAAACTTACCTTTGCCGTGGATTTCAGATTGGAAGGCCAGTTGTGTACTCATTGGCTGCTGAAGGCGAAACCGGTGTGAGAAAAGTACTCGCAATGCTTCGTGACGAGTTCGAGCTAACAATGGCACTAAGTGGCTGCCGCTCACTCAAGGAGATCACACGCGACCACATCACGACCGACTGGGATCTTCCTCGCCGCGTCACCTCCGCCAGGTTGTGAGTTTAATGGAGAAAGGATAACTCGTGGGTGAGAGACTAGTATCATTTGAATCACATATATCAAATTGAAGGGATGATCAATATTTGGGAAGAAATTTGAAAACTTTTGTAATAATAATCGATCAGTATTTGTATGAATGGCCACTACTTTCCCTGTATATTCTTTTTTCGTTGATTACCATCGTGCCTGTGCACAATCCTTCTTGGAAATCGCTGCTCTGCGTGCTTCTGCTCTCAAGACTGTAGCATGGAGTTGCATTAATCATTCATCAGGGCCAAACAAAAATAGTATGATAGCATCACCCAATAAATTATCTATTGATTCTATAATTTCAAAACACTATTTTACCATACGATCAAGTACTTCTTTCTGAAAACTTTTGAAGTGCTAAAATTTATGATTGATGAAGAACTCATAACTCAGACAGCGATTAGAAATTTCCTATGGAGTTGAAATGCAAGTAATTCATTCAGAATTACAAGTTGGGAGGAAGAGCTGTAGAACAGCTTCAAATTAATTAACCAAAATATACTAATTAACGAAAAAGATCCACGGCAGCTAAACGGGCCTGCCTTGTAATTTTCATCGGCTAATTATGCATGTCTGACCAAGGAACAAGCCCATCTTCTTCTTATCCAATTAGTTTTGGATTGGGTTTAGAACAAGGTTAATTATATGTAGTATCATTTTTTTGTTATTTAAATTTTTTATTTAAAATTATATAATTATTTTTTTATTTTTTATTTTTTTTTCATTGTACTTTCTTCTTTTTCTTCTCAATCTTCTTCTTATTTTATTTTTAAATTTTCTTCTCCAAATTCTTCTTTTTATTCATCTTTCTTGATCACTATTCTGTTTTTTTTACTTAAGTTATTCTTTTTCTTTATTTTATAATATTTTAATTTTTTACATGTTTATTGTTGATTAAGTTTCATTTATTAAATTTATTTTTATGATAAATATGCATAAATAATATAAATAATATATATGATATATTTTATTTATTAATATATACTAATAAATAAATATTTATTATATAATAATATTATATATACATACCTACATATAATTGGTATGATATATATTAATAAATATCATATGACATATATATACATATATATACATAATACATTTACTACTATATACAATATATATTTATTTATCAATATAAACAATATATGATATATACTAATAAATAAATAAATATGATAATATATATTTATTTACATGTATTTATCTCAAAATAAAATTAATCAAACAAAAGATAAAAAAATAAAAAAATGAAAAGTATAATCAAATTGAAAAAATTAAATAATAAAATTCAATTAGAAAAATATTTAAAAAATGGAAGATGAATAAGAAGAATTATAAAGAATAAAAAAAGAAAAATAAAAGAAGAAATGCATATTTTAAATGAAATATGATTTGAAGATTAAAAATTTAGATTTTTTTTAGTTTAATGGCCTTTTAAAATTTGTAAAAAAATAGAAAATTTGAAATCAGAAGTATATTTAGAATTATAAAAATATTATTCAAAAACCAAACTAATTCATAATATAATTTAAAATTGTCCTCCCAAGAATTGAAGAAAATTTTAAAAAATTTCAAACATATGAAAATATGGTTTTTCAATTATTAAAATCAAAAAGATTAATTTCAAAAAAATATGAATTTTTCTAAAAATAAAAAAAAAATTGTATCATACACTTATGATATATTAAAAAAGATCATTTAAGTATATCTCAAATATTTAAATAATATATTATTTGAATAATATATTTTGAGTGTTTGAAACAAAAAGTATAAATTATAAATCTCACATACTTTTTATATTTTAATTATTATTAATCTCAAAATACATTTAAAAAAAAAAATATATATATATATATATATATATATATATTAAAAATAATAAGCTAGAAGATAAAAAAATAAAAAAGCATTTTTAAAATAAAAAAGTTGTTGAAGTATTTTCGTAATTAAATAGAAGTATTTTCTGTAAAATATAAATAGTTTCCCAAATTTTCATATTTGGATGAATAATCTTTGCAAAAATGAGGGTTATAATTTTTTATTTTATAATAATAACGAATGATTGAAAAAAATTTATAAAAAAAAACAAAAATTAATCTTAAACTTATATTAAATATTCTCAAAGCTGAAAGCAAACAATATTAAAATTTTAAAAAATTGAGAATTGTTATAATTTTTTTAAAATATTAAAAACGTTACGTTTTTGATTGGAAATTGTCGTTTTGAATTAATATGGAAGTGTAATAAGACTTGCCAGTTTTATGCTATAAACACAGTACGTGGTAGCCAAAATTGTTGACCATAAATACTAATTAAAGTAATTAACAGTGTCTGCAAACAATGACATGCCCTACAGATTAAGTCAAAACATTATATTTCAAGTAATCATTTAATTGTTTTCGATTTATCTTGAATAAGGAAAGATTAACACTAACCTAATCGTAGCTATAATCATGATTAAGATTTTCAATTAGCCTAAATTTTGGACCTTAAAATGGCGTGGAGCTTTAGTAAAGTTGAAGGGGCGGTGAGAAAAATGGGTCAGGGCGGATTAATTTTATAAATTTAATTTTTAAAAACATTTGATTTAATAATAATAATAATAATAATAAAGGTGAAGAGTAATGGTAGGACCATTATCTTTGTGGCTGGCACACGTTTTCATTAAGGGTTGGGGAATTTGTTGGAGAAGATAATGATCCTTTTTGTCCCAGATGAACACGTACTCATCAAATCCAAAATAATATTTAATTAGCATAACAAAATATGACTAAAATTGTAAATTTTTTATTATAAATTTAAATATTTAAAATGGAATAAAGAATTACGATGTACATCTCTTGAAATATAAATAATATGTGGAAAAGAAAATCGAAATATACTTTTTAAGACTTTAAAAATGAAAAAAGGACTATTTTTTTAGATAAATAATGTATATAATACTCCACCTGCTTTTAATTAGGAGCAGACGAGAGGCAGCTTCGGGCAAGTTTCTTGTGCAGGGCTGCAATTTCACATGATACCTCTGGCTGGAACTGCCTGTCAATCCCCATGACTTCCACTTCAACCATAACTTGTCCCCATTCGATCCACTCCCACTCCTTCCTGAATCCACACCGTCTTATTAGTTACTGCTTTCTTGTTTTCAGATGGAGGATTTCACCGATCTCATCTCGTAGATTTTTTTAAAAAAACCAATACCATAAGACTACTATAAACTCGTTTTCACATTATTAATCTTCTTTTTAATTATTGAATGCATATTTTTGTCAAAAAGAAAAAAAAGGAATTCAGCAATAGAAACATGATTGTGAAATTCACCGCTCTCGCCACCCTTCTTTAACACGACAACCATTAACGAATGAGGCCATATACATATAACATCAAAATACAGTGCATCAGCAAAAAAAAAAAAACAGCCATATTTTACTGCTAATTATTTAGTACAATAACACAACCTCCATGGTTGTACAAAATTAGAATATATTTGCCTTTTATTTAATATAATTTTCTTCCTAGCAAAAAAAATATACATTTTTTATTATTATTTTCGAATAACCATTCATATATAATAATTATCTGGGTTTTCTTGATTGGGGCATCTTTTTTTTTTGGTGGTGAGCGCAGAAAACGTGCCCTAACAATACAATCTTAATTTTGTCATGGAAATTGGTTTCCAAAAGGTGATGCCCTCACCCTAAGGGCCCCACACCCCAACTTGATAATTTATGAAACAGGTTAATCACGGTATCCAGTGGCCTCTTAGATGGGGATCTGGGGTCTTAGTGCCCACAAGGAGCCCACCCAGAGGGTGTAACTCCCACACTGCGACTGCCAAGACTCGAACCGTGGATTCTTGGTTTCCAACACCCACCCGAGTACCAACTAGGCTACACCCGTGCGAGTAATTTTGTCATGGAACTGTATTTATAAGACGATGACCTTATCTTGCACTTGTTGAAAAATACAGACCGGATAAAGCAGAATCACAGCTAAAATTTGAGAAAATAAAATATTGAACACACAGATTTACGTGAAAAACCCCTTAATGAATTAGGGTAACAACCACGGACAAACGATCGAAGAATTTTATTGAAAAGAAAATAATTTGGAATTACAACACGAATCAAAAACTCTCAAATATTTTCTTTTCTCTCCTCTCTATTTTTCTCTCGTGTTTTTGGGTGAGGATTTTTGGATGCTAAAGCCTTAACACCCTCTGCCTATTTATAGGCAGAGGGTACGCGGATCAAACCGCGTCCTCACCTGCTTTTGCTCACTTTTTTTTTTAATCTACAATTTTGGCGCCCTCCTTTTTTTTTTTCTTTCCATTTTGTGTGGTGCCCACGCTTATTTATTTTGACAATCTCCCACTTGAAGATTTGATTGAGGAACAATCAGATCTTCACACCAGTCTTTCGTCCTTATCTTTCTATGTTGCTTATGCTTCTGTCAGGCCACTAGAGGATCGACATCACACAAACTTGTCAGTGTTAACTGCCTTTGTCATAAAGTCTACCAAGTTGTATTTAGTATGAATTTTTTACATATCTACCGTGCCCTCTTCCACTTTCTCACGAACAAAGTGGTACTGGACTCGTATGTGCTTTGACTTGGAATGAAAAGCTGGATTCCTTGCAAGATGCAAGGCACTCTGACTATCACAAAATAGAACCATCTTTTCTTGTTCGTGCCCGAGTTCCTTCATTATCATTTGCAACCATACTGCTTCTTTACTAGCTTGTGTAGCTTCTACATATTCTGCTTCTGTTGTTGAAGTTGTCACAACTGACTGCAGTTTTGATACCCAGCTTACAGCTCCACCAGTAAGTGTGAACACATACCCTATTGTGGATTTGCTTTTATCAAGATCACCTGCATAATCTGAGTCAACATATCCTCTGACAATAAAGTCTGATCCCCCATAACACATAGCAACATCTGAGGTCCCCTTAATATATCTCAGGATCCTCTTTACTGCATTCCAATGCTCTCTGCCAGGATTCGCCATATACCGACTCACTACTCCCATTGCATGTGCAATGTCTGGTCGTGTACAAATCATTACGAACATTAAATTCCCCACTACTGATGCATACGGTACTCGAGACATTTCCATCCTTCCTTCTTCATTGCTAGGACACATACTGGAGGATAACTTGAAACTAACAAGAAGAGGGGTAGAAATTGGCTTACAGTCTTGCATGTTGAAGCGTCGTAAAACCTTCTTCAAATAATTTTTCTGAGAAAGCCAAATCTTCTTGTTGCTTCTGTCTCGGTGAATTTGCATCCCTAGAATCTTGTTTACTGGTCCCAAGTCCTTCATTTCAAATTCCCTAGCCAACTGCGCCTTCAATGCTTCAATATGATCTTTATTGGGACCTGCTATCAACATGTCATCAACATACAACAACAAGATAATGAAATCACTACCAAACCTCTTGAAATATGCACAAGAGTATGCATTTAGTCTGTTGTATCCAAGGCTCATGATGAAGGAATCAAATCTCTTATACCAACACCTCGGCGCCTGTTTTAAACCGTATAGAGATTTGTTCAACCTACAAACCAAGTTCTGCTTTCCTTTTTCTTCAAAACCTTCTGGCTAGAGCATATAAATTTCTTCTTCAAGATCTCCATGAAGAAAAGCTATTTTTACATCTAGCTGTTCCAGATGTAAGTCAAATGTAGCACACATTGCCAGAACTACCCGAATAGTTGTCAATCAAACCACAGGAGAAAATATTTCATTGAAGTCAATCCCCTCTTTCTGAGCATAGCCTTTCACCACCAATCTAGCACGAAACCGCTCCACTTGATCATCACTGTTTCTTTTGATTTTAAAGATCCATTTATTACCAATGGCCTTTCTTCCTTGTGGCAGTGTCACGAGCTCCAAAGTCTTGTTCTTGTGCAAAGCTTCCATTTCCTCTTGCATTGCTGCCATCCACCGAGCTGCATCTGAACTGCTCATTGCTTCTTGAAGAGTTGATGGCTCCCCTTCCTCAGTTAAAAGACAGTATGCAATATTACTATCCATAACATAATCATCATGCCAGGATGGTACAGATTTTGCACATTTTCCCTTTCCAAGTTCTACCTCTTCAGACTGTGTTGACTCTTCTACCTCGTGCTCTGGTGCTGCTTCAGAAGAATCTTTTTCTGTAGACTTCTTTTCCACCTGTACAGCTGTAGTTTCTGAACTTTTCTTTCAAAGTGCTATCATCATCTCCCTTCAATTTATCTTCCAAGAAGATAACATCCCTGCTGACTATGACCTTGTGGGCAGTGGGATCCCACAGGCGATATCCCTTTACACCATCAGCATACCCCAAGAATAAACACTTCCTGGATTTCGGATCCAACTTCGTAGTTTCTTGGGCATTGTATATCACATACACAGGACTTCCAAATATATGGAGGTTTGAATAATCAACAGATTTCCCAGTCCACATCTTCATCGGTGTCTCTAATTCAATTGCTGTAGATGGAGACTAATTAATCACATAACAGGTGGTGTTGACTGCTTCTGCCCAAAATGCCTTATCTAGACCTGCAGCTCCCAACATTGCTCTCGTTCTTTCTAACAGAGTTCTGTTCATCCGCTCTGCCACTCCATTTTGTTATGGAGTATACGCCGTAGTAAACTACCTTTTGATTCCTTCCTGCTTGCAAAAGCTATCAAACTCATTACCAGTATATTCTCCTCCATTGTCTGTCCTCAAACACTTGATCTTATTGCCTGAATCAAGTTCAACCTGCGCTTTGTAAGATTTAAAGGTTGTGAACACATCTCCCTTACTCTTGATTGTATACACCCAACATCTCCTGGAGTAATCATCAATGAAGGACACAAAGTATTTCGCTCCTCCTAGTGATGAAACCGGTGCTTGCCATACATCAGAGTGAACCAATTCAAGAATATTTTTGCTTATAGAATTGGATGTGTTGAACTTTAATCGATGCTGCTTGCTTGTAATACAATGCTCACAAAAGGGTAATAACACCTTTGTAAGACCCGAAAGTAGATATTTCTCAGCAAGAATCTTCATGCCTTGTTCAGACATATGTCCAAGTTTCTGATGTCATACCATTGCAGATCTTTCACTTGAACTTGAAGCAACAGATGCTTCTCCTTCTTGCACAGTCTCTACACACAACATATACAAATTTGCAGCAACCTTTTCACCTTTCATAATTACCAGCGCTCCTCGACTAACCCTCATGATGCCTTTCTGAACTTTGATTGTGCAATCCAGATCATCCAGTTGTCCCACAGATAATAAATTCTTCTTGAGGCCTTCCACATGTTGCACTCCTTGAATAGTATGGATTATTCCATCATGCATCTTCAATCTGACGGTTCCAATGCCTACAATCTTTAAGACATTATCTTCGCAGCTATACACAGATCCTCCTAAGATAGGTTCATAATGATGGAACCATTATCTTCGAGAGGTCATATGATAACTTGCTCCTGAGTCAAGAACCCATACATCAGCATACTTTTTCCTGTTCTCAGTAGATATTGCTGCTTCACAACACAACACATTTCCATCATTTGAAGTGCTCGCCACATTCGTTTGAGAATTAGTATTCTTCAAACTCTAACAATCCTTCTTCAAGTGACCCTTCTTACCACAGTGGTAACATTTGCAATTCTTCTTACTCCTTGATTTTGACCTGCCATGATTGTGACTCCCACTTGGGTCACGTTCTGTTGATCTCTCTCTTATCATCGTTAAAGCTTCCACTTGTTATGAACCTGCTTATTTATCCTCCTTGTTCTTTCATCGATTTTCTTCTTCGAGAATTG